>SADC01001182.1:0-11595 GCA_004194705.1 Ditylenchus dipsaci
AAAAAAAATTTAAGCGCGAATTTGCTAAATGGTCGTTTTGCTAAGATTTTTTTTGCTAAGTAGTTGTTTTGATAAAGATCTTGTTTGTTAAGCTACATCTTCTTTCAGTTCGGCTTAATTTCGGGGTACAGACCTTAAAACCCAAACGATTCAATCCAAAATCATGTTCTAAAAACGGTTTTAATTGAATCGGGGTCTCCTACTCTGGACTGATTGCACCCAGAGGGATTCGAACCAGTAACTTTGGTGATGAGTATATGGACCTCTTCGCCAAGTAAACACTCAAAATTACGATAAAAAAGGTATGCACCCAGGTGGATGCGAACCAGCATCCTCGGCGGTGGCTATCCAAGTGGTCGTCCACTTGGATCAAAAATTTTTTTTTACGTTTTCGGTTTCCAAAACAATTTTTCTGCACTAATTCGAGCATGCTGAAGATGGTTTGACAGTGGTAAAATCACGTTTTATCGATAAATTTAGAGTTATTGCTAACGATTGATTTATCAAAATCAAGAATTCACGATAACTCAAAAATTTCTTGATAAAACGTGATTTTACCACTGTCAAACCATTTTCAGGGTGCTCGAATTAGTGCAGAAAAATTGATTTGGAAACCGAAAACGTAAAAAAAATTTTTGATCCAAGTGGACGACCACTTGGATAGCCACCGCCGAGGATGCTGGTTCGAATCCACCTGGGTGCACACTTTATTTTTTACCGTAATTTCAGATATAAAAAGACTAACGTTTGACCTTTCAGGTCATTTGGGTGAATATACCCCTACTCTTGAGTTGCCTGGATAACAACCTGTCCAGGTGGTACTCAACCCTAGATTTGGGATCGGGTAGGTGAAATCGCACTTTTGGTCTCATCAAGTCCAATTATTCACAAATTTTTTGGTTGGAAAAATAGATTTTTTTTATTCAAATGAACTTTTTCATTTTTAAGACATCCAGGTGGGCATCCACCTGGTCAGGTGATACCTACACCAGGTATTGAAGTTGGAGTGTGTAAAATCGCAACTTTGGGCTTGACAAACCCAATTCCCCACACAATTTTAAGTTAGAAAAAATGGCTTATTTTTTATTTTTAAGAAATTTTAATCTTTCAGGTTTGGGTTTGGTTTGGGTATTTAGGGTGGTTTTAGGGTACTTGAGGTGGTTTAGAATGGTTTGTGGTAGTTTGGACACAATCTGAAAATATCAATTACCTAGATCCCATATTCAAATCAGTAAAAAACAAAAAAAAATTGGCCGAAAAATGACCGTCGGAAAAATCTCTAATCCCCTACCAGAACATTGAGAAAAAGGAAAAGTACAAAAAGGCAGAAAAGTTCTTAACAAATCGGGATTTAAGAAAAGAATGCCTTAGCAAATATATTCTTAGCAAATGGGCGCCTTAACAAAAAAATTCTTAGCAATTTGTCGCTTAGCAAAAAAAATTCTTGGCAAAACGACCGCTTAGCAAATCGACCACTTAGCAAAATGCCGCTTAAATTTCGGGGTACAGCAGTGTCGCAGGTCGATACCAAATTTGGAGGGCTTCCAAACGGTGTAAAACTGACACTCTGCAATTTTGAGCACCGGTTCCTTTGTTTGTTTGTTCAAAAAATAGGGTTGCCAAATGACCGGTCATTTCTAAAATCGGTCATATGACCGGTCATTTTCGGTCATTTTCGGTCATATTGGTCATTTCCCGAATTTCACTTTATCATAAACATTTATTCATATAACATAACATTTCACTCAAATTCATTCATAAACACATCAAAATAATCATTTTCTTCATTGCTTTCTACATTTCCTGGAGTTACAACTGGATTTTCATCTCTGACCGGCTTGTTTGATGAACGTCACTCGGGAGGCTGTGTCGACCGTCATCCTGAAACAGACCATAAGATTTTGTGACTCAAACCATTCAAATCGTGCTTAAATTTGCTCAAGACGAGACATCCGCGATCGAAAACAACAAAAACAGTAACAAAACACAGTCGAAAAAATTGCAGAAGCAAAAAAAATAAAAATTTCTTTTCATGAAAAATAGGAATAATGACCAATTCTTCTATGAGCGGTCATTTTGTCGGTCATTTTCCGGTCATATGACGTCATATGACCGGTCATATGACCGTTCCCCAACCAGTGTTTTTGAAAAGGAATAGGAAATCGGGTTACGAACGAATTTGCGAAACGAAAAAAAAACGAAAACGAAATGGTGTCTCAAAGCGAAACGAAAACGAAAACGAATGGCAATGTGAAATGAATGCGAAAACGAAAACGAATTCGTTTTCGTTTTCATTTCGTTTTCGATTTCGTTTTCGTTTTCATTTCGTTTTCGATTTCGTTTTCGTTCTCATTTTGAACTGGCGTTCGTTTTTCTTTTCATTTTAAAATGGTTTTCGTTCTTGTTTTCACTTTTATCCTGCATTTATTTTCTTCAAGTTTACTATACTTTAGATTCTTTTCGTCATTTTTCACTCTCATTAACAAATTTCTGCTTAGGCTAAGTGAAACAGAACATTTGAATGGACTCAATCAGCTCATCGCCGTGCAGTCTCAAAAAGAGGGGTCGTCAACGAGATGCGGTTTAGAACAACTTTTTTGAAGAAAGAAATATGGCAGAAGAGACCATTGTCCGATGCAAGAAATGCACTGTGGTTCGTACAATTATCACTGTTGCGTCTTTTGTGGTGATAATTACTGAACTTTTTTAGGTATACAAGTCTTCCACTGCTGCTCCATATCTTAAAAGGCACTGGAGAATGGCACATCCCGATCAAGAACAGCCTTCTCAGAAGATTGGATCTAAGTTGTCCAGAAACAAGAAGAAACTGCTTCATGTTTTGAATTCGAATATCCAGGTTTTAGTTTTCTCATTTTCTTGTGATCTACCTTGGCTGTTTTAGATGCCAAACAGTTTCTCATGCATGAAGGTACTGTTAGTCAATCGTGTTGAACTTGTGAAAGAAGGTGTCAAATGCCGCTTATGTAAACTGCCTTATCGCGCATCCATAACTTGTGACATCTGGACGGATCCTGGGATGAGACATTCTTATTTGGGTATGATTAGGATTCTTTTATTTATTGATGGCCTCCCATATTAATTCTTCAACAGGCGTAACAATTCATTATTGCGACACTGATGGCACTCTCCGCCGTAACTTTCTTGGTTTAAGTGAACTGGAAACTGCACATACCGCTCATCTCATCCGAAATGTGACAGAAGACATCTTATCGGAATATGAAATAGACATGCAACAGGTGTTTAAAGTCGTGACAGATAACGGGAGCAACATTGTATGTGCTTTTAAAGATATTCTACCTGGTACCTTAATTTTTCTTCTGTTACAAAAACTCTTTTTACGTTCGAAATTTATTGGGTTTGGATATTGAGTTCTTACTAGACGTAAATGAACCAGAAGAAAATGACCCGGAAAAAATTATAGACGAAGACACCTTTTCTGGTATCGAATTGCCTGAAGAGGACATTGAAATTTGGTATGTTAACTTATCAGAGACGAGTATTTAGAGACATCAAAATTCGTAGCAGTGCATTTCCTTTGCGCCTCTCATGTTTCGGCCATAACATGCAGCTCGTGATCTTAGAGTTTTTCAAGCAATGTGTAACTCAGTCTGCTGCCTTCAAGATATTATGTTCACTGATCGGCAAATTCAAAGATCCCCGCAAGCTTCAAACGTATAATAATCTTTAAAAATTTTTATGACCAAATTTATTCTACTAGGCACTGGAGAGAGCGACAGGAAAAACGCTGGTTGATGATTGCAAAACAAGATGGAGTTCTTACGTAACAGTACTAGAATGCTTTCTAGAAATCAGCGGAAGTGTAACAGCCATAGCACGTGAAAAAAAGTGGGCTTATCCATCAGTTGAACAAACTGCTGTTAGTCGTCTGACCACTATACATAATCTAACCTGCCTCTTTCAGTTCCTCGAGACCGTTTACAAGCTGACAAAAATATTTCTTGACGTAATTTGCAAAATTCAGTCGGAAAAAGAAATTTCAATATCCCGGTGTTACATTTACCTCAAAGTCTTATTCGTGCCTTGGCAAGGTTCCAGGTAACCTAATTGTCTTAAGACTTTATTTTAAATTTCTTTTTGAATTTCAATAGGACCCGCGAAATGAAATAATGCGTGATGCGCTGAAGCAAATGCTGCAAAAGGGTTTTGACAAGTTCATAAATGCACGGTGCTCTGCGTTTGATACAATATTTCTGGTGGCATGTGCCTTAGATCCAAACACAGCAAACATGCTAGGGGAATCAGAAATGGATTTAGCCGCAAGTTCTATTTTGGGAATGGTGGTTTTTGTTACTTTTTGTATTTTTGAATTACGCACTGTAGTTTAGATCCCGATCGAAGAAATACCTATTGATAACGTTCCAACTTCTAATGAAGCGGTATCACAATCAGAACTTGATACAATCATGACAGAAATGGCGGAAGAGCAACGATCTTTGAATAGGCTGAGCACGCAGAATGGCGGGAAAGAAAGAGTTTTAGAAGTTCTGAAGTATGTGCGTAGTCTACAAGGTATTTCAAATGGCCCATAGATTCGATTAAATTTTGGCTGCGAAACATTGATAAAGTAGGACTTTTTTTTTTCGATTATTTGACGCTTTTTTTAGGACGGAAAAGACATCGCAAAGTTGGCTCTTGAGATATTGGCTATTACTGGCACCAACACTCCAGTGGAAAGAGTTTTCTCTCAATGCGGTTTGGCAACGGCAAGGCATCGTAACAGAACCAATTGTCAACTACTAGATTCTCAGTTAATAGTGTATTTAAATTCTTATTGTTACGAAAAATGAGTCTTTATTGCTTCGTGTCGGTTTTGGCTGAATAAAGCGTATAAAGGAAATTTATTGGCGTAGGGTGGTTAATTACGGTTTTAAGCATTTAAGACAAATCGAGGATACTGTTTGAATTATTATATATACTAAGGGCAGCAGGCGCCTATTGGCGCCTCTGCCGTGTTTTGAAATTTTAATAAAAATTAATTTTCTTATATAAATAGAAATCTATCACTTACCCCGCGTGAGTACCTTTTTGTGTGCCCCTGTTCTGTCTACTCTCCTCCTGCCTATTACACTCCTGCCTACCCCTCCCGTCTACCCTCCTCCTGGGTACCTCTCTTCTGGCTACACTCGTCAATAAAGTTATAGCGGTCACGACGGTACCACTCATGAGACTTCCACAAAAAACACCAATATTCAACTTTAAATAGCAAAATCTCAAAAATTTTCACAGCAATTTCTTAATCTGAAAATCAAAGGTCCTCAGCCGTTAAAAGAGCTTGCCTGATAACATTTTTCTCAGGGACAGGTTATAACCGGCACAGCCAGGCTACTCAAAATAGAGACACGCAGCAGACCCGAATACTATATAGAGATTGAGAGCTTAATAGTTATCTAGCGAACCAATTATGAGTTTCAAGTTATGAAATTATATCGCCTGCAAAAATACCAGAAGTTATAGAAGAAACCCTAATATAAAGCGAAATCGAAAATGAAATTCAATACGAAGGGAAAACGAAAAACGAAATCCAATGCGAAATGAAAACGAAAACGAAATCGTTTCAAAATGAAATGAAAACGAAAACGAAATTTCGTTTTCATTTCGTTTTGAGACCCCATTTCGTTTTCGTTTTCATTTCATTTCAAAATTCGCTTTGATTTCATTTCGCATTGATTTCGTGTTCGTTTATGAAAACACTGTCCCCAACCTATTCAAAAACACTATTTTTCAGTCATGTTTGTTAGTTTGAATTAATCTCGGTAGGTCTTGAGCGGAATTCAAAACAGGAATTCAAATTCTTACTAGCTTATAAGTTATACCCCCCTCGGAACGGCTTGACTTTACTGACCCACCCCCCCCCACGGCTGACCCACTTTTGATGACAATTTTGAAAAACCGATTGCATATTCGTGTTTCTCGACCCCGATTTAGGCGCGAATTTACCAATCGTTTCTGGTAAAGTGAAAAATTTTTTTTTCAAACCACAGGGGGCGGGTATCATGGATTTTAGTCAAAATTTGAAAAATTTGAATTCGCGCCTTTTGAATTTTGAAGGGATTAAGGGCTGTATAGGGAGGGGAAGGGAATAAAAAGGGGGCCACTAATCACACAAGGGCCACTAACAAGAAGATGTTGAACATAGTTTTGAATACTGGGGCCTACCGCATAAATAAATCCATGATACCCCCTTTTCAAACCACAGGGGGGGCCCTGTGGTTTGAAAAATTTTTTTTTCACTTTACGGGAAACGATTGGTAAATTCGCGCCTAAATCGGGGTCGAGAAACACGAATATGCAATCGGTTTTTCAAAATTGTCATCAAAAGTGGGTCAGCCGTGGGGGGGGGGTCAAGTAAAGTGTTACCCTCGGAACCACATCAAGAGTGGTCAAAAAGCAAAATTAACTGGTTTTTGGGGGTACTAAGGGGGGGGGTAAACTTTTTGCAAAAAATCGATTGAGCGCATCAGAATTCCAGTCCGATCGGCTTAATCGCCCAGAATTCCAGATTTTTGGTGGTTTGGAATGGTTCAGGGTGGATTAGTGTGGAATCTGATCCGCTCAATCGATTTTTTGCAAAAAGTTCACCCCCCCCCTTTAGTAAACCCCAAAAACCAGTTATTTTAGCCTTTTGGCCACTCTGGATGTGGCTCTGGGCGAAGAGGGGTTGATAAGAAGAGGGGTTGGTGTAGTGCCTTACGTACTTAAAAGGGAGGTCGCTGGTTCGAATGCGGGGTGCAGAAATAAATAAAAAATTAGAAAAATTGCCCTTCAGTGTGCCTCTCAGTCTTCTTCAGTTTCAAGTCTTTTAAAAGTTGCCATTCACTCTCACTCTCAGTCTGCCTTTCACTCTCACTCTGACTTTGGACACACACTGAGAGTGAAAGTGAGAGTGAGGGTCAAAGTCAGAGTGAACGGTTTGTTGTGTGTCCAATGAAGAGTGAGAGTGAATGTAAAAATCCGCTAATTGGACACGAGTCTTTATACGCCAGTCGAAAGAAGAAGAAAAGGGCTACAAAATCATGTGTTTGGAATATTATTGAGAAAAAAAATTATATTAAAAGTTACCCTACAAACCCACTTACAATTCAGCAATTCGAAGTCGAGGTTAAGGTTTTTGTTACAATAATATTTATTAATAATATTTTTTTTCAGTTTTTAATGTTAATATGTAATTTGTTAGAGCATTGTCGGGGCTATAAGATGACATATCATTGGCAAGAAAGTCATAATTAAAACTGCCCTAACGGCGCCGTCAAAATTCAGGGTTTTTTCAGGTTCACCCTGTAAATTTAATAGCAAACTTTACTGCTTCCAAAAAAGAATTATACACATAAGTCTATAGAGCAAATTTTAAGAGTAACATTATTCCTGCGGAGAACAATGCAGAGATGGGCAGTGTGACCACCCAAGAGAAAACTATATTTCGAAAAATTGACCAGCGCACACCTTCACCTGCTTTCACACTGCCTACTGCCACCACACTCCCCACCTGAAATCAAGTGCTGAAATTAAAAACGTTTAACCGACTCCTCACCAGACAATGTGTTGTCGAAATGGGCAAACCAATTTTACTCGCCACCAGAGCAGTAACAGCTGCCCAAATTCGATAGTGAATCCGCTAAAAATAAAATTAAATTTTCTAATTTTTTATTTTTTGATACCTAGCCGGGTGAATATGCGACATTTTCTGGCCCACAGTTTTGATAACTTTGTGACCTAGCAAACACAATCCCACACATATAGCAAATACGCCGTATATGAGCACATAGATGGGTGTGGGTGACTCCTGCCGCACAGACATTTCATTGTAGATGGCCAACAGAGCTGTTAGAGGGGCTATGGCATTGCTAAAACATTTCAAGGTGGCGGAGTAAGTGATTTTTTAGGCCTGGTCTTAGCGTTTTAAGAATTTTTCATTGATCACGTTGTCGATTATTTAGAACGTAGGACTCAACAATTTTAAAGGAGGACGAACTTTCAGGGGGGAGAGGAGTATTTTGACTAGAAAATGGAATTTTTCGATCCTCAGTTAATTTAATTTTTCTTTCTAACTTCTTAATTTTTTACGCCAAACGAAATTATCGCGAATCCACCCGACAAAAACACATCAGATCAAATTTCGAAATAATTTTTTTTCCGTAAAAATTTGCCTTGATCCTAACCTTGATCCAAATCAGGGGCATTCTGGCAGTTTTGTAACTGCTTCAGAAGTTACATTTTATCGGTGCTCTAGTGGACATGATATTATGCAAGTTTATACTTGAAATGACGGCAGAAAGCATGGCTACATTTTTGAGCATAAAGTTATTTATGACTATGCCAGGAAATTATGACTAAGCCAGAAGTGTTCGGAGTTTTGGAAGTTTTCAAAAAATTTTAATAACTTATGTTTTTTTCGAAAAATTTGCATGCATAGTCATATATAACTTTATGCTCAAAGTGTAGCCATGCTTTCTGGCGTCATTTCAAGATAAATTTGTATAATATCATGTCCACTAGAGCACCGACGAAATGTAACTTCTGAAGCAGTTACAAAAACTGCCAGAATGCCCCTGGTTTGGGTCAAGGTTAGGATCAAGGCAAATTTTTACGAAAAAAAAATTATTTTTTCGAATTTTTGATCTGATGTGTTTTTGTCGGGTGGATTTGCGATATTTTCGTTTGGCGTAAAAAATTAAGAGGTTAAAAAGAAAAATCAAATTAACTGAGGATCGAAAAATTCCATTTTCTAGTCAAAATAAACACCAGCCCTCCACCCCCCCCAAAAAAAAAACCGGCTGAAAATCCGTACAGAAGTTCAATAATAGAGAACATTTTTTGAATTGGCGGGGCAAATTGAAACAGGTGAGCATGCCGGGACACGGACTTTTCACTCCCTGGACATTTCACTCTCAGCGACACTTCACTCTCTGGGACATTTCACTCTCCGGATATTTCACTCTTTGGGACATTTCACTCTTTGCGACACTTTACTCTTGAAATCATCAAGAAAATTCAAAATGAAAATCAAGCAAGAATTGTGTTTGAAATTTGCAGGACCCCCAGTTTTAAGAGGTCTTACGTCCCATGAAAAGCCACCTAGGTAGTGCCCAGGTATCGGTACTCTGGTAGAACTGCCTAGGAAGTAGTACTTAGGTAGTAGTACCCAGGCAGTAGTACCACTGTGTCGAGCTACCCGAAGTAATGCTCAGGTGCATAGTTGCGGGGCGCCGGCCTGACAATTTTCCAGCCGACCTCTATTTTTTATAAAAAAAACAAAAAAAGCCGGCGCCGTCGCCCGTACAACTATGCTCAGGTGGTGCTATTTAGGTAGTGGTACTCGGTGGGGGTACTCACGTGAAAGTACGCAGGATGAGGTATATCAGATTTGGTATATTAGACCATTTTTTGAAGTAAATCAGACCATATTGTAAGGTGGACCAGACCATCTGAGGAGGTGCATCAGTATCTATAATAAACTAAGAAATCCAAAACTTCGGATCCCGATCAGTAGATACCCGATTAGAGCAGGTACTAGACCATATACAGTCACGTACCATGTAAATTATTAAAAAGAGTGAAATGTCCCTGAGAGTGAAATATCCCAGAGAGTGAAATGTCCGGAGAGTGAAATGTCGCGTACCCGAGCATGCCGGTATTGGGTTTCGAACTTATCAGTTTGAAATTGTGCGAGTTTGAATTTTTTCCGTTTTGGAGCCTTTCGAGTTTCGAACTTTCCGTTCAAGAAACTTTCTGTATTCGGTAGCGGCTTTCGTGAATTTTTTTTTTCGATTTTTTTTATCGAAAACATACATTTTCGAAGTTATTTTTCACGTTCAATATTTTTAAGAATATATGCTTTCATGAGCTATCTTATTTGAAATGTCCTGAGCTACAATGATTTAAATTTGAAACCCGAAATTTCACGGGTTGTAATATACCTGACGTCATTGGCTCCATGAGCGAAACCAGCAAAACAGGCAGTGAACACTTGGATGGAACTGAATAACTTCAGTGTCTTTGGGTCCTCTTTTCGTTCATTGCCGGCAGAAGCCAGCGGAAAATGCCTCTTGGTGCTGCAAAAATGTTATTGAATTATTTTTTGAAATTTTAGTTTTTAATAAAAACTTTTCATTGATTTTTTGTAACTTTAAAATTTTTTGTTTCAAGATTATTGTTGACTTACTCCATTGGAGTTTTTGAGGATGTAGTTTTCACATGCATCTTCTTCAAGTGTGGCAACTTCTTTCTGGCCATCCTCTTGTTTCTGGTTATTCTGAGGGGCAGCCATGCCATTTTCAACAGAAATGTCTGCGAAGGTGGCTGACTCAAGAGGATTAGCGGCTAAATAAGACAAATTAGATGCGTATGCTCCAAGCGAGAATCGAGACTCTGACCACTTTTAAAAAGTTGCTCAAAATTTAAAATATTTTTTCTAGACTAAAATTGGTTCCTCAAAGTCTGAAGAAGTGTTGAATTATTTTTTATTTTTTTGTTTTTTTCGATGTTTGAGACACACATTTGCGATTGTCTACCCTGCGCCTAAGGCTTCTATCGAGTTTAAAAAATTCATGCACCAAACAGCCAAATAAAAATAGAACTGGGAAGTCGTGAAGTCGAAAAATTGAAAAGAGCCAAATGCGTCCACGACAATTATTTACCAGCCTTACAAAATCTTTGAAACTCACTCTTTTCGACGACATATGCTCCATCCACATCGTCTACCTCACCTTTTTTGTGACTAACTATTGTTCCATGTCTTTTCATGTCTCTCGCGAACCGAGCTTACTGTGTGTTTTCCTTCAAAAATAATTTTTTTTATAAAACAATTCAGCTGTAAGAAATTTTAAAATTGGTTTACGGTTGATCCAAGCCTCAAGTCTGGGTCGCATCACAAAATGGACTAGCAGTCCGGCTATTACTCCAAAAACAAAACTGAGTACAAAAGGCCAGCCAAAGTGGCACAGAGGCCAAGTGAAGGACTGAAATATGGAGGATAATTTTTTTGTGGGTTGCAAAGGTGTAAACCAACTTTTGGATCCTTGATAGCTGACTGCAAAAGTGTTGAAGGCTATGCAGCCGAAGTAGAAGAAGGGCATGGCTCGAAGACGCTTTTCAGTGGGTGCTTCTAGAAGGGAACAAGAGTTTAAGTCAGTGTTTAGTCAGTGTTTGGTCCGGAAAAATTCATAGTTTTTAAATTGTGCAAACAGAGACCATGATCCGTTTTTTGAGACATTGTGATGTGATTTATTTTTGGTATTTTGATATTTTCAATATGGCGAGTCTTTATTATGCTTTAAAGAGATAAAGCCAAATGCTCTATGCTTTACCCATTTTAGATCCCAATTATCCAATTATCTTAGATATCGGTCAAACAGCCAAAATAAATACCGTGCACCAGGTGGGATCTAACCTTCGCACCATTTTGGCATTTCTGCCTTAGTAATCCAAGCTAAACCACCTTATTAAGGTTTAATTAGGGTTTTTAACTTCGTTTTAATCATGGAGCTGGGCAAAAAAAGCTTTTTTATACGTTTTCATTAAGAGTCTAGCTCGGAATCGGGTACGCGACGTTTCGTC
>SADC01001183.1:0-13734 GCA_004194705.1 Ditylenchus dipsaci
CCCCCCCCCTTAAACTCATACCACTTTTCCTGTATACACATAAAATTGTGTATACCCCCTTAAACTCATACCACTTTTCCTGTATACGCATTAAATTGTGTATACCCCCCCCCCTTATAAACTCATACCACTTTTCCTGTATACGCATAAAATTGTGTATACCCCCCTTAAACTCATACCACTTTTCCTGTATACGCATTAATTGTGTATACCCCCCCCTTAAACTCATACCACTTTTCCTGTATACACATAAAATTGTGTATACCCCCCTTAAACTCATACCACTTTTCCTGTATACACATAAAATTGTGTATACCCCCCCCCCCCTTAAACTCATACCACTTTCCTGTAACAATAAAATTGTGTATACCCCCCCCCCTTAAACTCATACCACTTTTCCTGTATACGCATTAAATTGTGTATACCCCCCCTTAAACTCATACCACTTTTCCTGTATACGCATAAATTGTATACCCCTTTAAACTCATACCACTTTTCCATATACACATAAAATTGTGTATACCCCCCCCCCCTTAAACCTTTTCTATTTGTTGACTTCAAATTCAGTCCATAGTACTCGGCTTGTAATATAATGCAGTCAGGTTATACTGTTTTAAAGTTCTGAAATTATTGCGATTTTTCTTTCCTAGATCGACGAATAAAAATAGGAAAAAAAAAGTTGAAAAAATTAGAATAAAAAAGTTTTACCTAGAGTAGTACTTGCACCAAACAGAAGTGCCAGATTCAAGAGCTCAATGTTATTTCGAGAGGTATTTTATTAGTGGCACCTCATTTGGGGCATTGAGAAAAAAATATCATTTGTGTTTCATATATTTTGTTGGAGATATGAAATACTTGGATGCTTAGGCTTAGGCTAAAAAATGTTCGAAAAATATCGAAAATTTGGTACTTTGCAGCTTTAATTAAAAGAACTGAAATCCACTGTCATTACCGTTTTCGTGGTCTTAGGGAACGTCAGGATGGGTTCACAAAATCGCGGTTCCAGTCCATGTCTCAATCGAAGTGAAAAAATTGCGTTCCGAAATCCCTCGGGGTGGTTGTTCTCTATCTCTATTTCATTTCGAAAACAACAACAAAGTCGAAAAATATTACGAAATAATTTGCAATAAAAAAGTCGTCACAGATATAGTTATTATTAGTGAAATGCAGCCATTTAGACATTTTTCTAGGGTGTTAGTAAATTTATTTCTTGAGTTTAATTTTTTAGTGAAACCAGATGGTGATCACGATCCGCTAGTCTTTTTTTGTGTCAAAAAACTTTGACATTGACTACACCCCATCAGACACAGACACCTCTATTGATTCAAGTACGCATTCCAATGTTTCATTAAAAGGACTTAGCAACAACAAATCAGCCGAAAATTCCGATAAAGATATTAAAAATAATTGTTTCAGTCTTCAACTAGGTGAAAAACTTACTAAATCTGCAAAAGAGTCCAAGAAAAAGTTTGAAAAAGGTCGTGTAGCTTTCCATAAAGATCACGAAGAAACTGAAACACAGCTGCAAGTCTACAATAAACCCCTTGCCGAAACCAGATGTTCGTGCTTTAAAAAGAATTGAAGCCGGAAATGCAGTTGACAACAGGTCCTAAAGAAAAAGAAGTTGTGCAAAAGCACTTAAAAAGGTCGGTCTCCTGGGCAGGCGCATATGATGGGGGGGGGGGGTTACAGTGCTGATTATTGATTCTAGTCTAAATTTTTTTCAACTTGTTCAAAATCAAAATTAGAGAAGTCCTCAAACATTTACATGCACACTGACATATTGCGCCCTGCTAAGAAACATTATTAACCAAGACTGCGTTTGCAAAATTGCAACACCGAGCGTTGCTGATTGCTTACTGTATGTGTGGGAAACTATTAGTGAACTGGATAATGTACTTGAAAACTTTCATGCCGAAGATTTCGAAAAGCTCCGTGGGTTAATAATGTGGACCAACGTCGATATTTTGTGAAGCTGTTTGATGTATTTTCTTGAATCCTGCAAAAAAAAAGTTGAGTTTTCTAGATTTTGGTCGAGCATATGAAATGTTGTGTAACGCAGTCGACTTTCGGTGACTTGAAAAGATATGAGCCTCAGAGCTTTAATGGAGGGGAGAGAAGAAACAGGATAAACATTTTTTCTCAACCAGAGAAAGTTAGAGTTATAGGGAATAGTCCACTGCTTAGCTTAAAAATTATATAACTAAATATTTTGTCAAAAAAGTTTTTATTTTAAAGAGTTAATTTGCAGTTAATTTGGATTCGGCGTTAATTCGTAAATTTAAAAGAATGTGAACAGGGTAAAATTTTCACATGTATAACCACCAACCCCACCCCAATGCCCGCAATGTTTGCTATGGCAATAAGTGGTAGCTTCGAATTTTAAGCCAGTAATTTTTTTTAATGCATAAGCCAAGCGGCTTTTACAACACACTCAAATCATGTTCTAACAGAGCAAGTTTTGAGGTTCACAAAAAGTAGGCTAGTCATGGTTTATTGTATTTAGCGTAAAGTAGACATATTTTTTTGGGGTGGCAGAAAATAAAAATGCTGCTATCAGCATCCTCTGCAGTTATTGGAGTAAGCGATGAAAACTGTGAAGTGTCGTATATATGCGATTGATGACAGCAGTCTGTTTTTTAATTTTGGTTAAGAAAGCAACATCATTGTGCAGTCGTGAATGTAGTCGAGCCACAATCACTCGACTTCGTTCTCGCTCTTACCAGGGTCCTAGGTGGGAAAATGGCCTTAAAAGTGGTTTTCTATTATTGCCTGCCCCCTAAATAATATAGATATATAGTAATCTCATTAAAATTGCTTTTATCGATCCGTTTATAGCAAAATTATCACTCAAAAAAACTGTTATTAGCTGATATACTAGTTAACAGTAAAATGATGATACAACAGCACCTACCCCCTTTGATTTTGGTAGGACTTGATTAATGTCTAGCCGCCTTAAGATATCTTTGCATTTCTCTCTCTGTAACTTTTGACAGTCCAAATAGAGAGAGAGAGGCACTCTGTGTTAGAGAAAACACACAACTAGCACGTGTTCAGGAAAAAGTAGGAGTTTTAAATTGGTCAAAAGAGGTCAGGTACATTTGGTTTGCCAACAAGTGATATACATTCCGTTTTTTTCTAATAGAATCGCACCTCCACCAGAGAGGTGCGCAGTATTGTCAGTAACAATACAGTCCCTGCTCAAAGATAGCATTCAAGTCCTGCTTCGAAAAAATGAAATGTAAACTTGGGTTCCCAGTCCATCAGGAAGTGCGACCGGTTTCTCTCTCTGTAACTTTTGACAGTCCGAATAGAGAGAGAGAGAGAGGCACTCTGAACTGCACTCAAACACCCCGAAGAGGTTCTCCTCGAATACAAACTTTTAAGATTCTATATTGAATTGAGTAAGATGCGAACTTTTGACTATCCATAGCTTTCGCTACTCCTCGACATGTCGGGCTCAGCCTATTATTAAAATATTGTAGACTAATATACTCTTTGGTAGTAGTATATCGAGTCAAAGTTCAGGTCGACAACTAGCACTTCGAGCAACTACGTTTACAGTATTTTCTCTAATAGAGAGCCATAGACCTAATTTGAAATTTTCGGCTTTTGATTTGAGAAATAGCAAGCGGTGCCGCTCTATGAGACAAAAAACGGTATGTGTGTAACTAATATTTTATGAATAATAATCCTATTTTTCCATATCCTATAACCAAAATATAGACCGACTTTGAATGACCACATGATTGTATTTAGATATTCGAAAAAATTTTTACGCACCGCATTGAAAGGCAGTGCTCTTCAAATTTTGGAAATCCATCGCTTATTATGGCAGAAGCATGCCATGTACCGGAAATTAGGGTAGTTAAACCAAAAAAGGTAGGCTCATAAAAATGGATTATAGAAAAGGGCAGGTTTTTGAAGTGATAGGGTGCGCCCTATTTTTATCCACATTATCTAGAGAAACAGAAATGGGAAATAAACAGTAAAATAGATGGAAAAATATATACAAAAGAATTCATTTCTAGCCTTCGCTCACGACCATACCACGTTAATGCCAGGCATGGTTGGGCTCGACTAGTACTTGGATCGGAGACGTCCTGGGAATCTCGGGTGTTGTAAGCCAAAAAAAAACATTTTTTGTATTTTCAATAGTGTGATTTCAATTATATGCTACATTATACTAATTTTCGCACGATCCAAGTCAAAAAAACACACAACTATCACATATTCAGGAAAAAGTTGAAGTTTTTTAAGTGGTCAAAAAAGGTCATGAAATTAAAAGTGGGAAGAGATCAAAAGAAGTTGTAGATAGGGAATTTCATTTCATGGTCTTCGTGGCTGTAAAAACAGTAGTAATAACAATTATTATTTCAGAAGTGGTGTTACTGTAGTATTTCTTACTGTAACAAGGCAGAAAAAATAATTTTGGGATGAAAAAAAAAGATCCAATGCAGGGTTAAGTAGATAATTCAAAGACCCTAACAAAAAGTTACTTCTTTTTTGTATAGGTCAAATTTTTTCTTGATATGCCCCCCCCCTTCGCGCCAATACAGCTATTTTAAAAGTGTCAAGGATATCTGTTAGTTTTTTTCTATTTTGTAATAATTGATTTAAAAAAATCAATTAAAGATGAGACACTCAAAAATCGATATTGCTCTAGGAAGAAATATAGATTGTTAGAGAAAGCGCATTATTTTTTCATCGAGCGGTGTTTATAAAAGTTGTTATATCTGAGAGGAGGGAAGGGGCTGATAAAGAGAGGAATGAATAATATCGATTTTTAGCGACAGTTCAGGAAATTAGGAAGTGGCGCCCCGCATAGCTTTCATATGAAAATAGTTGTTCTGATTGTTCTGCATATTTGAAAATAAAGCTATAGGTAGCAGATGTTCGAAAACATCAAAATATTATGTGTTTTCGATTTGAGTTTTTTTTTCTATTTGAGTTTTTGTAAATTACTTTGAGATATGGCCTTGATCATTTATTGAGAAAGAGAAATAAATATGGAAGGTGTTAAAAAAATTTTATAGAACATTTGGTCCGGCTATAACTTTTTTTGAATTCGCGCCTTTTTTTAAATAACATACAGAAATTGTGTGCACATTATCATGACGTACTTTGCATAGGTAATAGCTATCTAACGGCTGTTAAACGGCTGTTGACATATGTAAATATGTAACAGTTGTTGTTGACCTAGGTCGCTAATTTTACCGCCAAAATATATAACAGTTGTTTGGTTTTTCCGAAATAGGTAACAGCTGTTGTTGACCTATATTTCGAAACAGTGCTTATAGGTATTGGCCAAAAAGGGGCGGAGCCTAACACCCTCTCATACCTATGGGCTTCTCTTTGACAGTGCCCCATAGGTATGGGGCATAAAGGCGGCATCCTTGAAGGCGACAAACTTGGACTATGTACTACTTGGTTCATAGAAAATCATTTGAAAACAAGGATAGTTAGACAAAAATATAGCAATATTATTGGTTTAAAAAATACGGAGCTAATTAGCCGCAGATTTAACTGACCACTGCCCGAGTAGCAGAAATCGGTGAAAGCTGGTCGCGGGTTTGATTCCCAGCCATGTCACAGCACGTCTAACATAGTTTTTAATACTAATGTATTATTACTGTTATATGAGAAAATATATAGTGTCTGCTGTCACTTGGATTAAACATGTAACCTCACAATTTTGGAAAGGCTAATTTACCGCAGGGGAAATTACTGGACGGTGAATTCACCGTGAGGAATTTACCACCTCCATTGAAACACTGTGACGTTCCAACCAGATCGGATAAAATTTCTTTTGAATGAAAAAATCCTCACATTTACCACAGGAGCGATTGACCGAGGGTCAATTTGAGGAGGGACAACTGACCGCCGCCCGAGTTGACGTGTCCGGGGACGAATACACTAATAAAATCGGAAAAACCGCAGTTTCGAGTTAGGAAATTAGACATTTTGAAATTGGCGCCCAAATGAGTTTTGCCCAAATGAATGCAACGCTGAAAAGAATATGGAAATTTCAATAGAAGCGTGAACTTAAATAAAATATATACATAAGGTTAAAATTTTTTAAAATAGAAACAACGGCTGAGGCCTTTTGTCACACAGACATCCAATTTTAATGCGTTTCAGGACATTCGTAGATCAAATTAGGTTTAGAAACAGTTGTAGGCCTTACTATAGGCCTTTTTAATATGGGCCTTTTTACTGTAGGCGTTTTTACGGTACTCCCTCCAGTGGAATCGAACCGACGACCTTCTTTCGTAGTCCGCCGCCGCTATCCCACTAGGCCATCGATGCTATTGAATGAAGATAGTCTTTTTAATTACTTATTCCCCGCAGGGTACTCAACTAAAATTTATTTTAAAATAATTCTCGTTTGAATTGACCTGGTACCCGCCTTTCAAAATATTTCCATCGGCGGCGAGCATGCCCCTTAAAGTACTAGTTTTTATTTTTCTGTGAAACCTATTTTACAGAATAACTTGTGAAAATCTGAGTATTGAGATATAGCCTTTTGAAAAATCGATTCTTTTAAAAATAACCAAAAATACGAAAAATAGGGAAAACTTGGCGCTACTGTAAATACCATCCCTATACCATCCCCCCCCCCCCAAACCCTCCTGTAATATAACCACCATTCCATCCAACCCCCAACCCCCCCCCCCCCCCATAATTTTTAGGCTTAGGAATTAGGCTTAGCCTTAGGCTTAGGCTTTGGGCCGTAGGCATTAGGCTCAGCGACAACACGTAATAATTTCACTACTTTTCAAAAAAAATTATGGTTTTTGGGGTACCTGAAAAATCATTGGGGAGGGGGGGGGTGTATATTATAGTAGCTTTTTTTGGGGTAGGGGATGGGGGTGAATATGACAGTAGCGTCGAAAACTTGAATTTTGGTAGTTTTTCAAAGAATTTGATTTTTTCAAAAGACCAAAAGAATTTGTCAGGCCATTTATCCTATTTTTGACTGCAATAAAAACAACGTGATGCGCTATTTGAAATCACAAACAAAGGGCATCCCAACGACACATGTCTTGCATTCTAGTATTATAAATAACATAAACCGATAGCAGTTATAATCTAAAAGAGGCCCATGCTAAACAACCAAACAAAATTATTAAACAACCTGATATAACATTAGGACGCAAAAAATTTAGTTTGATTTTCTCTGTTTTAGACCAAAAATAAAAAATAATTTGATATCCAGATGAAACAGCCATACCTCAAAAACCGCGAGACAATCCAATATTTTCGTTGGCGGAAAGTAGTGTCTTGTTTTCTTCCACAGCAGGTTGCTTTACTAATTTTGTTCTGTTTCTAGTAAATTGGTTTAGTTGGATCTATTCTGGGAACTCTACCTATCACTTACTTAACAGCCAACTATGGACTAAGGTCAACATTCAACGTTTTATAGAAAACTGAATTTTGTTTTCAGAAAAATGTTAGCTGGTTATGGCATAATTAGCTCTGTTGCTACTTTGTTAACTCCTATCGCTGTTTCTTTTGGGTTTTGGCCTGTAATGCTGATGAGAATTTTACAAGTTAGCTTTTCATACCAAACCTTAAATATAATTTAGTTTTTTGTGTTACAGGGTCTAGCAGTTTCCACTTCCTATGTTGCTATGGGCTCAATATCTGCTCAGTGGGCACCCTTGAAAAATTCTGGCTTATTTGTTGCCTGGATTTCTTGTCATTTACAGGTAATATTGCTGTACTTGATCTTATTTTTATTATTTTTGTTAAAATTTAGTTTGGATCAATGTTTACAATGCCAGTTTCTGGAGCCTGTGTGAGTCCAGCTTTGGCTGGCCTTCTGTCTACTATTTACATGGCTCCTTTCGGCTATAGCTTTCATTCTTTTCTTCTATTTCTACAGAGACTCACCCCGCTTTCACAGGTGAACTTTAAAAGAGGCTTTAAAAAAAAATAATCTGTCTACTTATAGAAATGTAAGCGACAAAGAACTTACTAAGATCGATGCTGGCAGGAACGAATATCCAACGGGCCAAGGGGGAACCTCAAAAAGTGCCATACACTCAGATGTTGACTGATAATCTGGTTTGGGGCATTCTCGTTTCAGGTGCTTCAGGCCAACTTGGTTTTCACCTATTTATGCAATATGGACCTACCTACACTGAACAAAGTGCTGGTAGATCGTTCTTATTCGTTTGAAAACCCCACTGAAATTTTTTTATTACTTTTACTGCAGGAATGGACGTGGAAAAAACTGGTTTATCAGCAGCTTTGCCATTCGCACTGTCAAGTGCATTAAAAGTTGTTAGTGGGGTCCGTTGAGTGACTATGTTCCTCTGTCAGACAAAGGAAGAGTTATCTTGTTTGCTAGCCTTTCTCAGGTATATTTTTATGAAAAATATTAAAGCCAACATCTATGAAGAAGGAAAAAAATGCAATATCTGAGATCCTTTTTTCATGCTTAGGATTTGTTAGATACAATACTTTTTGAAATATCTATCTACAAAATGAGCTGAAAATACAACACAAAGTACTTAAAATCTGGTAACTATCCCATAGTGATAATCAAGGGATAAAACCCCGGATAGAGTGGATTAAATTGTGTGGGGATGATCAAATTTACTCAACTGGTTTATTAAATTTTATTACTATTATTACTACGGGGCTGATGTTTTTCGCTACAAATATAGGCGTATTAGCAATATTAAAGGACCATGCCCGTCGCGGGCAATGAGAATTTACACGTTTGAATGTGCGCGGGACACCATTTTTATTGCGAAAACATTAAAAATAAACTAATGATCAATCATCTAAAGGCAAAGCCGGCATTGGGAATCGAACTCCCTAACAATTGAGACCATACGCTGCTATTTCACCGTAAAAATTGAAGTGCAGTCCACCCCCCCCCCACCTCTTTCCCTCTCCGAAGAGAATAGATCTCTAGCTGTCAAACGAAGTGATACATATTTAAAAAAAACTCGACTCCTTGCAATGTAGAGTGTGCTGGTATTTCGCAGGGAAGCGGCAAATATCCTCGTTATGGCTACAAGAAAAATTAGTAATAATAATAATAAGCACAACACCCTAACTCTTACAGCTGAAATATTTTAGACTGAGTAACATCATCTCACAAACTATTACCAATTCAAAAAATTGATGTGAATATTTTCTGAGTAAAAATAGTGTCCCGCACGCATTCAAACGTGTGAAATTCTCATTGCAAGCGACGGGCATAGTCCTTTAATCATGTGATTAATTGAGGCGAAGCATACGCGAGCATTAAAAAATCTGATAATTTATATAATTTAAACTTTTTAATTCCTACTCAAATTCATTCCTGCCTGGGGTCCGCAACTTTTTCACGTTGATTTTTCAGTGTTTTTACTTTCCAAATGTCGCAAGCATTGTTTTTCAAAATCTTAAGATTATTTAATATCGAACTCTAAGCAGGGAATAACTTCTGACGGAGCCGTCAAATCGAGATTTGTCTATATTTTTAGTATGCAATGGCTGCCTGTTTTGCTGCCCTAGCTTTATTGCCTAGTAGATTTGAACTGCTCATTCAAATATGCTTTACAGGAGTCACAGTTTTTAGTGGATTAAATTGTGTGGGGGTGATCAAATGTGCTCAACTGGTTTGTTAAATTTCTAATACACAAAATGAGCTATTAGTTTGACCTAACCATTTATTAGTCTTCTCGAGAATTATCTCATGTGCTGATGGCTTGGAATACTTGGTGGGAAGTACTATCATCTTATTGTTACCGCTTGGCGTCAGCATTATTGCGCCGAACAATACACCCCAAGAGTGGAGCAGAATATTCTGGTTTATAGTAGTACTTATTGCTATCTGCACCACTTTTTTCAATTTTGTTGCCGAAGTTGAGCCACGCCCTTGGACAAAAAACGTTGAAAAAATAAAAGTATTTTCAGTGGAAGCTGCTGAAATACCACGAAAATTGCAGAATGTTTGTTAGCAAAAACCATATTATCTCTAATAAAGCCCGTATAGGTCTTTTTCAATTTTTTTAAACTTTAAGTGTTTTTTTTAGTTTTTCAAAAAAGTGCTTATTAGATTTTTAAAAATACTTTCCGTGAATTTTTAGAGGGCTCAACATTAGAGATAATACTTATTAGATATTATTTGAGATAACTTATTAGAGAAAATACGCTCAAAAACTTCGAAAAAGCGTGGGTTTCAGTCCATTTTAAATCCGACATAGGGCCTTATTAGAAGGTGGCCTTATCAGAGATAATACGGTAGTTATCTTTTGTGTATCACTTTAATAAAATAATTTAGACTTTTCAAATGCACAGTAATTTCTAGTAATACAAACATTTAATAACTTTTTGTTGTTTTTTATTAACTCATTTAGTAGGATAAAGATTGTGGGGTTTTTGTAGCCAGTAATAAAGCTGCAATTCAATTAATAACCAAGGATATAAATAAATTTAGTACATTTTTTGACAAAAGTACATTTTGACTACTTTTGAAGGGAAAAAGTCATTTTATCCAGTGCTTATTTCTGTCATGGAAAAAAAAGAACTTTAAAAAAAAAGATTTGGGATCCTGAAAAAGTACAAATCTTTTTCCAAACTACAATTACCATCGATGATAATACGTATTTTCTCTAATAGAAGCCCCGGGCTTCTATTTTTCGATCACCCAGAAATCAGGAAAATTTTAGGTCGATCTCGAGATTTTCGGGTACTCATCCAAAATACGAAAGCGGAACCAGTAGAACTCGTGGGAGTTATGAAAATACAATCAACATCTTTGCGAAATATTGACTGTTCTCTGAGATACAGACCCTCAAAGTTGAGGAGGGGGCTTCTATTAGAGACGGGGCTTCTATTCGAGAAAATACGGTAACTTAACCAGAAGTCAGTTACAAAAAAGGTTCACAGTCATAGAAAAACAGTTCTAAAAACTCTAAAAAAAACTACATCGCCTCTTGGCATATTTGTGCTCATTCGAGAGCTTAAGATTTTTAGTTGTGCATTGCGATAAATACATAGCCGACCGCAGCTGAAAATTGGGGTAAAAAGGCTGAAGTATGCGAAAAAAACAATTGGCGGGAATTCGAAAATTCTGACCGACGTGTGTCCAAAGACTTACTAGAGAATATTAAAGCAATTATTAAAAGGTGTGTGTGTTGTTTTCAATTAGTTGTATGTTTTAAGTGTTTTTATATACACAATTTTGTCTGTGTTATTTTAATAATAAGACATTTTTAACTGATTTTACCAATCGTAAAATAAATAAATAAAATAAACAATGCTGCTGTTTGGTGATCTACATAAGAGATTCAATGACTGGTGTTGCTAATCATTTTAGAGTTGGATTGCCAGTGGTGGTGTTATTGTTTGGATTGAGTGGAAGTTGCTAATAGACACCATGTTCTTAAAGTGTTCTCTTCCTGATAAGGTAATCTCCTGAACAATACAAATCAGTCATGAAATAAAGATTATTGTATACCTCCCATTGCATCCATCACTATTCTTTCTCGTTTAACAGCACTTCCACTGCTTCTTTTGTAAGGTGAGCTCAGAATGTTGCCATATCCACTGCCTCCATAGTAAGGCTCAACCAGAAAAACCTGTGGCTGCTGACCAGAGTATGGGTAAAACTCATAGCTGCTGTCTAAGGGTGCGGCCTAAATCCAAGAATTTGAAGTTTGTGTTGTTTTTTCATGATGTTTTTTATGGTTCGATTTTTGGTAATTATTCCTCCTGACCCGCCATTTTATGTTTTTCGAAAATGATCTGAAACTACCCTTTAAGTTATTTTTTCCTTAACGAGATAAAGAAAGCATTTCAAATACTTCTGGACTACAAAATCGCCTTATAGCTCTCAGAGATAGATAGTCTTTTTATAGTTTTCTAGGTTCATTTTGGGTGATCTATTACATTTTTTCTTACTATAGCTGGCAAAAACAGCCACTATATGCATAATGGTTCAAGAATCTTGCTTGGAATTGTGTCGCAGGTATTTATGTGAGCGCATATTTAACTCTCAAGCTCAAATGCTTCTTTTTCTGGTTAATTAACTCAAGAGATAATATCGGGTCATATTCAAAAATCGAAATTAGGGGTGTCTGGGTAAATAAGTGCCGAGTTTTTTTATTTTCACAGTGATCATTAAAAATATTTGTATTTTTTTAAATACTTAACGATACAAAGATTTTAAAAAATTCGGAAAACCGGGGGTCTGAAACTTTGGCTCAAGACTATGGTTCCAATCTCAAATTAATCACTTTTGTCAAAAGAGGCGTTTTATCCAATGCTTTTTAAGCTTTGATAAAAAAACCTAAGATTAAATAAAGCATAAGACGTAAAATTTTTGAATTCATAATGATTTCATGTCTTTGTAAATTTCGAATAACACACAATGATTTAAATTTTACTTTCAACTGATATATAAATAAGGCACGAATCGAAGCCCTGCTGTAGACAAAGGTATATGTACCACCAGGGATGCCATTTTACCGCTTTTAAGCGGCATTTGCCGCTTTTTACCTCCTTTGTGGCTTAAATTCTCAAAATGCCGCTTAAGCGGCTTTATCCGCTTTTTTGATCATTTCGCCGCTTTTTTGCCGCTTTTTACTGACGAGTTGACTATTATTAAACAAAATATTTATCCATGGCGCTTTTTCCAGCCAAATTTTTTCGACGCTATCTCTCCAAATTATTAACCTCATATAGTTCTAGGTGAAACGATGGACAAATTCTTGAAGTAAGCGCTAGTAAAATTGGAGAAAGCTGCTGCAAGGATTCCGTGACAAGCGGTTCATTGGGACTTATGCGTCTAAAATTCTGAAAGAGATCCGGCAAGAAGAAAAACAAAAGTTGGAAAACGGATTTATGGTATTTTGTACATCCCTTAGATTGTAAAGCTATTTGTTAGCATTGAGTTCATGTTTTAGTGCAAATTCTACAACGACGCTCTCAAGTACTTTATGAAAATGGTTCTCTTTTCTGCTTGTCGTTGTTCGAAATTCGAGTGGCTACTTTTGAATGCTTCAGCTTGAGGAAATTTTTTATGCATACAAGCGTTTCGTTTAGATAATGCAGAAGAATTGTACACTCTCTTGGAAGAAATCATTGTGGTAGAAAAGAAGAAAAGTTCACCGAAATGGACATCGCCAAGAATCGGGCAATGATTTTTCGTAACAAAACATCGTCCACCTGAAAAAGCTGATCTCTGCGTTCCTTAGCATCTTTCCGTTCAAATTCGTATTGTGATAGTCTTTTCTAGATGATGAATGCACTATGGACAGACGAAACAGACAGACTTCATCGCCTCTACTATTAATGCATTTCTTTGCGACAAGTGTAATTTCGAATTAGATAGTGTTAATGCGTGTGATTTTTTTTGGGCCAAAAAGGGTTGTTAGAAAAGTCCAAATCTCTAGAAAGAACTAGTTTGCTGAATAAATGTCATCTCTGATCTATTTGTTCTCATTTAAGATAGTGAGAGGGTTTGAAAATACCGCTTTTTTGCCGCTTTTTTAGAAATGACATGCCGCTTGTTTCCGCTTTTTTTTACCTCAAAATGCGCTTTTCTCATATTTTGGGTTGGCATCCTGTGTACCACTGTTTCTAATTTAACGAAAAGAATATATTTCTAAGAGAAAAAGAAAAAGTGCCAAAATGACGCTTAGCTGAAAAAAATAGGCCATTCATTTTAAAGCAGCTTGGCGCTCGTAGACCAACCACTTGCCTATTAATAGAGCTGTAATTTTTTTA
>SADC01001184.1:0-134464 GCA_004194705.1 Ditylenchus dipsaci
TAGACGCAGAATCAAAAGGGCTTGAATTTTTTAAAAAACAAGTTTCGGATGTGAAAAAACGTAATGAAAATGGATACGATAGTGATCTACCCCTCTATTTGAATATTTTTTTTTCGATATTTTGCTAAGAACAAAAAACACTGGCGCTTGGTGTCGAAGGGTCCACAAATAAGGGGCAGTTCTATTTAGCGTCGCATTCCTAAAAGCGTTTCCTTTCGGACAGGAGTTGAAAATTTATTTATTTTGAAGAATATTTTATTTTGAAACTTTTTTGAAAAAGTTATTTTGGAAGAATACGGTCAAACGGAGCTCAATATTTTCCATATATGTGTGGGTTCGTTCTCTGAATTATGTCATTGTGTTAGGGCCATCGAAATTAAAAAAAATCGTTTTGTAAGTAATTGCAACCGAATCTTGAATCATCAGGGCAAGTAAATGATTTTGCTTTTTCATGAATCATACGGTGATGTTGGAATGAAAAAAACAAAAAAAATTATCGGGACGTCCAATCTTTTCGAAAATAATTTTTGGATGCTGATCATGGAAGACACCTGTTTTTGTGCATTTTTTTGAGCCGTCCGCATTGCTTAAAATTTTCTCAGCAATCTTAATAGCTTGAAAAATTACACAAAAATCTTAGAAACATAATCTTAAAGTTTGTTCCTTGCAGTCGCCTCTCGATTTAACGACTCTCTATTATTAAACTCTAAATCATCCAAGGTATTGATATATATTTAATCCAATATATGCAAGTTGGATAAACCCTCCCCCCCCTCAAATCAACTTTTTTAAAGTGTTTCTAAACACCCTACATTCAAACTTTCATATAACGTACACCCCCGATATAACGTGCACCTGACCTGGTCCCCAGGGTGTACGTTATATCGAAGTTTGACTGTATATCGAATTAAAATCGTCTCAGAAGCTCAAAAAACATTAATTTTGTGTTCTGGTCTATAAAAAATTGAGTTTTCGAGACCACCTAAAACGGTGCCAACGATTTTTCAGTCTCTCTTTGATAATTTGTGTTTAAATAGTATAGTCCAAAAAATCACAAGCATTCAGATTTTTATGATCACTCAAATGTTGTATTAGAATAAAAATCAGTTTTTGTTTCTAGCATTGAAACTGCAGCAAGCAGCACTATCCACAACGTCTCGGCCATTTGGTCGGATGTACGTGCCATCTGGCTGACAGAGCAGTCGCTTGGTGGAGCTGTTGAGCGCATTATTGTCCGTGCCGATACGTTCACCGGCCTGGTTGAAGTAGCTAAAATAACTAATAATTAATCACTTGCTAGTTATACAGCCGAGTCTCGGTTTAACATGCTGTCTGGGGGCCAATTCAAACTGTATATAAAATCGAGGTGTATATAATATCAAGGTTAAATTTAGTGATTTTATTCTACCGCAAAACCAAATGGTAATTTTTAGATGTATGTTGAATCGAGACTCGACTGTATCTTAAACAATCATAAAATCAAAAAACAGCTCAAAATTCAGTTATTTTGGTAAACTTTTATTCAGCAATAAGCTTACACAATACGCCCGAAATTGGTGCTGGTGCTGCAACGAAGGTTTAGCCCATTGTTGCATGGATCTTCGGAGTCCGTAGTAGATGAAGTCACCCACCATGCTTGATCCCGTGATGAACGAGTCCATGCGTTCAAATTGATCTGCAGCTGCAATCAGAGCTTGGATTTGGTCGAACAAGTCCCGATTGCGACTGTTGCCCCTCTATAAAAGAATGCTGTATATTCTTTCTCTCTTACAAAGGCTCACTTCCTCGACTTTGAAACTAACCGTAAACCAGGGATGGGAGTGAAAATTTTCAAAAAGTACATTTACCAGCAAAAAATTATTTTGACCATTTTTCTTGAGAAAAATAGTCACTTTATCCAGTGCTTACTGCCATTTTATGAATTTTTTAACACTGTGCGCTGTACAAGCAAACACTGTACCAAGTGAAGCATCCAGGAAAATTCAACAAAATAATTGCAAAATATGTATTCTGGGATTAGATATAGGTCCTGAAAATCCTCAAAACCTCAGTGCGGCACCGTCACTAGTAGCACAAGGCACGGTGCCGTGAGCTGGTGCCAGTTCGTAACTTTAAAATTTATAGCACTGTTTTGCAACTTACCAGCGATAAACACTAGATATGCCGAAATAACTAGAAACAAACAAAACTGTTGTTTCATTTTTGACTGCAAATTCTAGTAAGCTAACAAACCAAGAATGAGCAAAAACAAATTTTAGCCTTGCTCTTGTTTCTTATATGATTCATTTTGACAGAAACATTTCCACAGAAACTACACCGTTTTAGATGAATCAAAAAGCTAAATGTTCAAAAATTAAATGAACTATGAACGAGTAAATTAGAAAACACACAGTATTTAATATTTTATGCAACTTAAAGGAGCAGTCATCAAAAATGAAAAATTTAGCTGATCTCATACGAAATTAAAATTTGATGGCAAAAGTCACTTTCTAAATTCGGAAACCGCGTGAGCAAAAGTACTTTTTTGTGGCTAATTTTCATTTTGCCTGGTTTTATTAAATTTTCTCGCCTTTTTCAAAAATGATGACACCATCATGTAGCCTTACGACTCTAGTTTCTAATGAGGTATATGTTATCACAACATCTTTTCAAAAATTTGTACGAAAAATTAAAAGTATGAAGCAAATCATTTTTTTATTTGCTTCGATTTTTTAATTTTTCGTACCAAGTTATGCTAAAGACGTTGTGATTGACAATACCTCATTAGAAACTAGAGTCGTAGGGCTACATGATGGTGTCATCACTTTTGAAAAAAGATAAGAAAATTTAATTTAAAATTTGAATTTGTCAAATTCTCATTTTCATCAACATTTATGGTCCTTTAAAGGAGCATGTTCACGCAGTCAAATTCAAATGTTGATATTTGAGTTCCCGGGGACCAATCCTACAAGTGGAATTATGACACGAAATGTTTTTTTCAAATAAATATTTTTTGCTTTTCAAGCAAATTCTTTTCTTTGGCCTCCTATTTTTTGATCCAAGTCACTCGTTTTTGGCTGAGAGTGTATCGTATATCGATAAAACACGTATATCGATAAAGTGTATCGATAAAACACACAAAAAGAGACTTTTTTTGATGAGAACTCAATGGTCGATGGTACCTGAAAATAAGTAATATGAAATCCAGCAGATACTTGTTGTATATATTATGTGACTTATAATCACTTTCGCTAGGCAGCCTCTTACATGAAGTTGACGTGCTCCGACAGTTATGTTACAAAGACCTAGCCATACTGTCTTGAGATGGAGCACGAAGGCACATAGAAAGGTAAACTCTGACCTTATACATTTCGACAAAGTTAATATTCATCACAAGTAGGTACGTGATGAACAGGACGTAAGAATTCGTAGGTAACTTTGTCAAGATGTAAATAGTCGCAGGGTAGATTTTGTAAAAAAATACCCTAGCAGGAAACCTAAAATCGCAAATAATAACTACGGCTGACAGTGCAACAAAGCTAGAAAATCAGAGTGATTAAAGACCCACCCGCATGCTGCCGTCCTTATTGAAACCCGATAGATAGACACCTGAAAATTGGAAACAGAGAAAAGTCCGGCCAAAGAATCAAGAAGTACTGCAAACGCCCTGAGCATAAAATAATAATGATAAGACCTGCAAATCCTAGTCAAACATTTTGTATAATCAGAGTTTAAAAACATCAGGATGGATATACCCTCTTACATCAACCAATACAGCAACCAATTAGACAGCACGACCAGATACCAGATAGTCAGCATAAGCGCCCTCGCGGATAGCCTAAAAAGGACGAACAAAAGAAAAGAATGGGACGGCTAACTAGCTAAAAAAACTTATCTAATAGAACTTTAGAGCGACGTTTAGCGGAACAATGCGATGCTTATACTATGAACATCCACAATGTGATCGATTCACCTGAAACTAATACGTGAAACCAACTTAAGTGGTACACTCTCAGCCAAAAACAAGTAACTTGGATCAAAAAATAGGAGGCCAAAGAAAAGAATTTGCTTGAAAAGCAAAAATATTTATTTGAAAAAAAATATTTCGTGTCATAATTCCACTTGTAAGATTGGTCCCCGGGAACTCAAATATCAACATTTGAATTTGACTGCGTGAACATGCTCCTTTAAGTGCAGAAATCATACGAGTCTATTCAATCGAATACTCTAAACTATTGCTATGGACGGGTTCTTGTCTTGCCCATGATTTCTTTACAAATATGACGTCGTAATCACTAGGGTTGCGCGCGTTCGTTTAAACGACTGTTCGTTTAAACGATTAAATGGTTTTTCAAGATAAATTAAACGAAACGATAAACGGGTCTGCTAAACAGCGTTTAATCTGTTTAATTGTGTAGATAGAATGACCATCAAATGAACAAATCTTAAATGTTAATTTTCATAAAATTCATCTCAAGACAATTCATTTCTGCACTATCGGATTTACCGTATTTGCTCTAATAACTCACCCCCTTAACTTTAGGCACCTATATCTCAGCCCACAGAAAAAATTTGCAAAGCTGTTTATTGCGCTTTCTCAACTCCCGCGAGCTCTACCGGTTCCACTTTTAAAAATTGGGTTAAGAACCCCAAAATCTCTAGATTGACCTCGAAATTTCCTTATTTTGGATGAACCAAAAAATAACTTGCCTGGGTGAGTAATAAGAGGAAATACGGTATTCATTCGGGTTTTGTGAACAGGCCGCTCTTCCATTTTAGCCATTATTGTTTCGGTCCTTTTTAGTATCGCCTTTCTTTGATAATGGCACCTGAAAAAGTTAAAGCTTGCGCCTTCCACAGAGCCTGATGAAAAGGAAGTTGAGCAAGAAAAAAATCAGATGACGTGGTTAGACTGTATGTTACGTTTCATTTACTCTTCTGTTCAATAAGCGTTTCTGTTTGTCAATAAAATTGTCTGAGAATGATGTCTCTATGTGGTTGAGCACTTAAGGATGAAAAATAACAAATTAAACGGGTAATTTTCATTAAACGTAAATGATAAACGGATCTGATAAACGAGTGTCAACGGTAAATGGCTTAGGCAAAATCAAAAGAACGCGCGCAACCCTAGTAATCACCAAGAAACTTTTAAGTATAAACAAATCCACCGGACAACAAAAAAGAACCGAAAGTTGTAAAGGAGTCATTTACCAATAACTACCAAATCTATCAAACTCATTTTGCGATTTTACTTTGCGATAACTGCCGTTTCCGAAATGATTTTTTTGTGAAAACTTACATTTTTGAAATTGCCTTAAAGACAAAAACTATATTTTTAATGCATTTTCCAATCTTTAAATATTTTGCAATTCGGACGCATTTCAAAAAAATATTCTTTTTTTTGGAAAAAAGACTTTATAAACTATTACACAGCAAATTTCTAGCTTGACTTTAGAATCAGTCTTTGCCATTTGGTTTTCTAGTGTTGTAATAGTTGTATGTGTATGAATTTTTCAAGAAGAAAAAATACAGCGGACAAAGACAAGCTACTACTGTACAAAGAACATCAGCTGATAAATTGAAGAGATTAATTTTTGATCGTGATTTTTGAAAAAATAAAGTTATTTTGTTCTAAAATAATAATATATATTTCAAAAAAATTGTTAAGGGTTTGATCCTTCGCTTTAATTTAATAATAAAAAAATTGTGTTTCTCAGCTGATGGTTTGAGTAAAATAAGAATTTTTAAGATCATGTAAATAGGGTTGACGACGTACTGGATCCCAACCCGGATACTCGACAAGTAGAGCCTCCTAAATTGTGAAATTGCGGCCGCAGAAATGTGCGGGATCGAAGAATTTTGAAATTGTGAAATTCGTGACAAATCTTCTTAAATAAGCACATTTTCACAAAAATATTAAAATCCTGATTTTTCTAAAGAAGAATTTCCACGAGCTCATGAAATTTAGTTTTTTTAGAAAAGGCACAACCGACGGTTTGTGTGTCAAAACTGAACAAAAACAGAACAGTTGGCCAAAAAAGGAATTTTTCGACCATTTTTGAAGAAAAAAGATTGTTTTATTGAGTGCTTATTGCCATTTTGAAGCAAAAAAATTAGACTAAAATTTTCAAAAAATGAAAAAGAATTGGAGTTACAAAAGGGGCAAATCTTTTTGAAAAAGACGGATACGATCCCTGGCACAACATAATCTCACCTTTATCACAGTCGATCATAATCTTAAAAATAACATGTCATAGAAGATCTGCCCGGAATGAGAACCCTTTGCTGATAATTATTAAGCTAACGTTTCCCTTGAGGTTACGAGTTAGACCCCACCCTAGACAACTTCGATTTTTTTATTTTCTTGCAAATTTTTATTGTTAGCCTATTCGACGTAAAATTACTAATTACTTAGGGTAACTTTTTTTCAGTTTTTAAAACGTTTTACATAGCAAGCAAAAGCTAAAAGTCTTCGCTTTTAAAAAATTAGATGGATTTTCTAAAATTCAGAGTTTACTGAACTAGAAACCTTTTCAAGTCAGATACTTGTTTTTCTAGTCAAATTCCGAAATTTTTGGGGGTTTAATAGAGAAGATACGGTAACTGGGGTTTGACTGTACTTTGAAAGGCCGTGCTATGAAGCGAAAAAATTGTTGCATCCTTTTTCACTTTCTTTTTTTGCACACATATATAATTTTAGTACTCTTACACCAAGAAAATCAAGGACATTTTTGGGGTTCGAAAGAATACTGACCAGCAGCCAGTTCCTTGCACTACTTTTATGCATGATTTGATCGCCACCACAGCACCCCTTTTTAATCGTAATGTGTTCAATTGTTGTGTGGACGGAAGGAAAGGAGAGACCGACAGAGAACAACATAAAAAGTGGTTGGCTTTCCTTCCCAACCCACAAAAATAACACAATAGTTGGTCAGAGCAGGGCCAGATTGACGGCAGAGAAGATGGGAGGAGTGTTGTCTTTTGACGCCACTCACTCTTACCACCCGTAAACATCTTCTTCATCATTACCCAGTCTGGACATTGACAACAACAACAGATGAATGGATGGCGAGTAATAAGAGTAGATGGCTGGGGAAAGAGGAACCCAGGTAGTAGTATTGGGCGGCTGGACATTTCCTTTTTACCTAAGCCATGTGCTACTACTGCTTTTTGGAGGGAAAATTATTTGCGGATAGATGGTTTTGATTGTGGTAGAAATAAAGCTGCTGTAAGAAGGTGACCCCCCCCTCATCTGTAAGCAGCTATATGTGTGTTCTAGTGATTGTTCTCAAGGATATAGTCAATTTTCGATGTTTATATAATAAAATATCGTTTCTCGCATTTCTAAAATAAATTTTCAAACTTCCTTTTTTGAAAAAAAAAAAACTTATTACATGTGACACTTCACTCCCTACTCTTTTTGGCTTAAATTGTTTTGATAATATCTTGTCGCATTTATTTGCTTTTTTCTCGTCTTTTCCGTGTTATCTGCTCTATTTTTGAAAAAAGATTGAGTTTGTCCCAACTGCGCTTAGACACTAGCCAAAAAACACCAAGGAGACCAAGTTTTATTCTGTACCAAGCTCTATTTGTGAAACTTATCCATTCGTTAATTTGTAAAAGTGTGTTCTGTAAAGTAATTACTGTTTGTTATTTTGGCATTTAAATATTTAGTCAAAAAATGGCTTATTTGGTACAGTCAAACCCAGGTTATCCGCCACCCAGGGCTTAGGGTGGCTGATAATCCAGGCTGGTGGTTAACTGAAGGTTAGAACTGGGGATTGACTGTATTAAAATTTTGGATCAATAATTTTTTTGATCAAAATGGGAGGATGGGTCAAACAGAATCAGTACCTGAAAAAACCTATTTCTGATAAATTTCAAGATGCAGTTGAATAGTTCACTAACAAACAAAATTCTTTTAGCTAGTTGTGCTTTTTTTTGCTTTCAATTATCCGATGACTACAAAAGCGATCTTCAGAGGCGATCTTTGTGGGAATCGCAGCAGTGAGTGATTGTTTCAAAATAGCAGCAGCAGGAGTGGTACTTCCGCTGTGCAGTCAGTTGTTGTGTTGCTGGGCACTACTGCCTAAGTGACTATTATGAAATACAACAGCAAAAAATGAGTGCCCCCCCCCGCCTGTTTTATATGCAAAACTCTTCCTGTGTCTGCACTTTTTTCCTACTGCTTCCTTAATTCGATGTTTTGAATTTCTAGCAGAGTCTCTCTTCCCTGCCTTCTTCTTTTTTTCCACTGATCCTTTGAAAGTTGATGATGGGAAAGTTTTTGAAAATGTTTTCACACCTAAATTTTTTTTCATCGAAACACACTGCTTGACACCAATTTCCTTTCTTACGGATATGAGTATGTCATATGAGGGTAATTGAGGGTAATGAGAGGGTCATATGAGTATGTCATATGACATACCGGAGCGAGCAATTATCGAATTCAAGAGTAACGCCAACTCTTTTTGCATCTCTAATAGATCAGGGAAATTTTTTAAATAGCCGTTTCTACCCCTGGCAAAAAAGAGACTTTCTGTCACTCCTACCGGAATGTCTCGTCGCTACAGGTTCCCAGGGGTGTGAATTTTGACAAGCGATTTTAGAATTTATTGTGCCGAAAAAACCTCTGAATGTATCAAATCTTCCAAAAAATTCTTTTTTGATTAGTTTCTTTGCATAGTTTAGTTTTACCTGATAAACAGACACTCTAAGCCCGGTCCCTTTCAATCAAATTATAATCCCTGAACCGGCATCTCAAATACCCTATTTCCTGCATTAAATCCCCGTGAGGATTTGATTTTCAACCCCTAAAAGTCGGAAAATTTTGACGCCGACTTTGAGACTTTCGGGTGCTTAACCAAAACCTGAAAAAGTGGAATCAGCTAAGTTCGTGGTGACTAAGAAAATACAAAAAAAACAGATTTGCGAAATTTTTGCTCTAGGCTGAGATGTAACGTTCGTAGGGTGGGGAGTTATTAGAGATATTACGATATTTGCAATATTTTCCAAAATTTTTAAAATTTATTTCCTTGATTTATTTCTTCTTTTCCATATTTTGCGTTGCTCGTGTTACTTTTTTGTTAGTTGTCAGTCTTACTGTTCACTTTCTGTTACAGATGTTGAAAACATGAGCGGAACGAGACGAAGCGAAGACTCTGTACCTCCAGTAAACGGACATCTTAGCTATCGCGGGGTGCTCATTTTTCGAGATTGGTTGTAGTTTAAAAAATTGTAAAAATATTGAAAATCGATTTTTCCCGCCGTTGTGCAAATTTTATGCCGGCATTTTTGGTTTTATCACAGGCTGGATAAATTACATATATTGTTGTCAAAAAGTGTAATTTTATCAATCTTTGATTGAGTTTGAGCGCTAAAAATAAAGACTTTGACGTAAAATCTCAGACATTCGAATCTTGACAATTGTCTCAAATGAAATGCAAATCTTTAAATAGAGAACAGTTTACATTCCTGAATAAAACAGACTTTTTTAAATAAAAAAGTCAAAGTTTTGCTTTTCAAATTACACTATATTTTTTCTTGTATACAAAAAGTATTTGAATTAACTTTTTCCGGGCTTTTTTGCCGATGAACTATAATCTGTTCATTTTTGCGTCACTAAATTAGTTTTGTTGCGTAATATCTAATCTTTTGATAAGGTTTCAATGTGTCTTTGTGTTTATATCGATCTTTTTTTGAGAAAAAAAATATTTTTTTCTGTTTTTGTTCAAAGAAAAGGTGAAATTTTAGCAAGTTTATTTGATGAAAATATTTTCTTCGCTAATTTATTGTTGTTATAATTTGAGAGCTGAGCTGACCAAAGGATTACCTTCAGCTCTCTAAAATGGAAATCAGCACACTGGGCAGAAATGATGCATACCCATTGGAAAACTTTAAAAGAGGGGTGAAGGTGTGGATTAAAGACCCAGAGAGGGTATGGATAGCCGGGGAATTGGTGGATAACCTGTCTTTCACATCCACGCTTATCCAAATCCTTGTGAACAATGGAACTGAGGTAAGTTATCTTTTTCGTAAACTAAACTAAAAGTCTTACCATTACCATATATGTTGAAAGGCCAGCCAATTTCCGTCCAAATTAATTTTGGCCATAACTTTTTTTTAAAGTTATATCATTCCTATTTTTCCCCCTTTTGTCTTTTCTATCGAAAAAATTTGTTTATTGAAATGATGATTGGATGAAAAACAAACAACGTCGAGCCCAAAGTTGCTTGACATTGCCAGATCTGACAGCCAGTGTTGTCCATTTGGCTCGCGCGAGCCAAACGAAAGTCCTAAAATCGCATGTCCTAGCGAGCCAAAAGTGGGTTCGAGCCATATGGCTCGTCTTTTTTATATATGCGAGCCAATTGGCTCGCGTACTTGTTTTTTTTAAGCGAGCCGAACGCGAGCCAAAACCATACGAGCCATTTGTATCGCGAACCATTTGGCTCGCAAACAAAACGAACTGTTCGGCTCGCGCTTTTTATGTGAGTTTTGGACGTCAATTTATTGTATTAATAAAGTGTTACTAGCTCAATATCTGCAAAAAATCAGTCAAAAAATTGAAAAAAAATGAAAAATAAACTAGATTTAAGCTTTATTTCAGCAAACAATATTTTCCGTGAGCCGAACCATGCGCTTATTATAGATGCGAGCCAAATGGCTAGCTAGCTAAGAAGCTCTTTTCACTTTGTTCTTTAACTTGGCGAGCCATATGGCTCGCGAACATAGCTATTTGGTGAGCGAGCAGTTCGCGTCCTCTCACGCGAGCTGGGGACGCGAGCTGCTCGCTCGCAAACGAGACAAACGCACAACACTGCTGACAACTTAGCCGACTACCATTGAGCCATAACTAATTACCGTATTTTCTCTATTAAGTTTTTTCTCTATTAAACGCCCCCTCTTCAATAAACGCCCCCTCTCTAATAAACGCCCCCCTTCAGTGACCTATATCTCAGCCCAAAAAAATAATTTAGCAAATCTGTTTTTTGCGTTTTCTTAATTAGCACGAGTTTACCTAATTCCACTTTTCAGATTTTGGTTGAGCACCCAAAAATCTCAAAATCGAAATAATTTTTTTCCGATTTTTAAAGGGTTGAAAAATAAACGCCCCGGGGCGTTTAATAGAGAAAATACGGTATTAGTAAAGTTGGATTCGCCTCATCTAATTTAAAGAATTTAAATTTCAGTTAAAATTAAAAATAATTCGCAAAAATATTTTTCCGCATTTTCGGCTGTCCCCCGCGAATTCAAAAACTCGATATTGCCATTGTCATCAACGGCGATGGTCCGTTGCAAAGGGGGTTGCAAAAATTGGGCTATCCTGTACTAAAAGATTATATAATTTTGTCTGTCTGACCCACAATAAATTGCATTATTACGAAACGAAACATGTCTATTCTAGACCACTCTACACCAATATGACATCGAAAAAAGTGGACTTCCTTTCCTGTGTAATCCAGACATCTTGTTGGGCAAAGATGATCTGACTAGCCTTAGTTATCTTCATGAGCCAGCAGGTACTCTTTATAGAAAAACAGTAATATGAGTATTTTTAAAAAATAGGAAATTTTTAGTACTTTTTGCTTCTCGGACTTATGAAATCAAAAGTAACTATTTTCGAAATTTCGGGCGAGAGAAAGATCAACATAAAACTATGAGATTCGGGTGCGTTGGATTTAAAATATCTAAAACGTGTCTAGCTTACAAAAAAAATTGTATTTACAAACTCTTGTGCTTTCTCATAAAAAAATTCTAGTTCTCAACAACCTGAGGCACCGTTTCGAGGTGCGCGAGAATATTTACACGTATTGTGGGATCGTTTTGGTTGCCATAAACCCTTATGCAGGTACCATAATGTCAACATCCAATATTTTACATTAAAAAGTCTAGATTGTGCTCATTTGTACGGTGAAGATGTCATTGCGGTTGGTTACACCTGACTTTTGAGATTTTACATTCAGTTACATGAAGTTGTTGCAGGTGTATCAAGGTATTGGCAAGCAAGTCAGAAGTCTCGACCCGCATATATACGCAATTGCGGAAGAAGCCTACTTTGATCTTTGTGAATTTGGCAAAAACCAGTCAGTAATTATCAGTGGAGAGTCAGGTGCTGGGAAGACTGTCTCAGCTAAATTTGTTATGAAGTAATTTTTTATTTCATATGATTTTTTTCAATGACAACAAAAACATTTTCAGATACCTGGCAAATGTTGCTGCAACTAAATCCAATAATTTAAACAACCGCAGAATCTCTTCTTTAGCTGGTTCTGGAGATTCGAATGCCAAAATAGAAGACAGGGTGCTTGCCTCCAACCCAATTATGGAAGCCATTGGAAATGCAAAGACTGTCAGAAATGACAACAGGTATGTTGGGTGCTTTATATAATATTTATAAAAAGACGTTTCAGTTCTCGCTTTGGCAAATTCATCCAAATCAACTTCTCAGACAATTTTTCTGTTAGTGGTGCTGAAATGAAAACTTATTTGCTGGAAAAGTCGAGAGTCGTTTTCCAGGTTAGTATTTTTATCAACGAAAAGCAAACCTTACAAGCGAAATGCTAACGATAAACTCGCCAAACTTGCATGCCGCCAGCGTGAAAACTTGCCGGTGGGTGGCACTCGCCTAGCTGGTAAAACTCACTGACGTAAATTTTTACTTCTTGTCATAATCCACCAGAATATATAAATAGAGAAAAGTTCACATTCCACCATATGGTTGGTGTAAATAAATGGGTATAAATTTAAGTTGGCGAGTTCCTCCCGTTGATGAGATTTGCCCGTTGTATACGCCTCTGGATAATCCCACATTTCTCCCAGCAGTTTTTTTTCTAATTATCAACATAACTAAGCAAAAAATCTTAAATTTTCTTCTTCCATATTCATTGAAAACGTGTTAACAGTGAACCTCTATAATTCTGCCTCCAACCGACTACCTGAAACAGTTTTTCAGTCAAAATGTGAGCGCAATTTCCACATATTCTACCAGATGTGCTCGTCTCCCCGACATCCTGTTCTCAAAGACTTGAATTTGTGTAAGCAATTGAATATTCCTTAGTTTGGTAACTAGTTATGATCTTTAGTCTCGGCTGACCATTTTCTGTACACAAACGCAGGTGAAGCCATACAAATTGACGGTGTCAATGATGCCCAACAATTTCCGAAACTATTGCTGCTCTAGAAGTGCTGGACATTTCCAAACAGAAACAACATGACATTTTTCGAGTACTTGCAGGTGTTTTGTTTCTAGGAAATGTTGTGTTCGAAGCCAATGGCGACAAAACTAGTGTTCAGGTACTCATCCATAAGGCTGAAACACAATATGTATTCTAAAATTTTCATTTTTAGAGTTCTTGCTCAGAATTCATCCAACATCTATGCCATAGTTTGCTAGAGATAGATCAAAATTATCTTGAAACATGGTTGACTGCTCGAGAAATTCGAGCCGGTGGCGAAGTTATGAGGAAGAATTTGTCTAGGCAAGAGGTAATTTTATATAAGAAACAGCAGTTGAGTTATAGTCTTATAGTACTTAGCCAAAAAATAGAATTTTTCGCTGTATAGGCGTTTCCGCGATTTCGGGACATTGTATTTTTTTGCAGTTTGGGTGCACCCACCCTGCAACTATACGGCTGTACGGTATACCTAAGACCGGATACACATTATGACCGGATACAATTACGACCGGATACACTTTTAAATTTTTTTGAAAAATGACTAAAAATCTAAATTTAAAAACAAATTTCGGCGCTAGTAACGAATACCCCCCCCCCCCCGAGATCCAACCTTTAAAAATTGCTGTAACTACCCTTGCAAACAACAAGTTCAGGATTAGCCCTTAGGCTTGGGGGTAGGCCAGCGTACGGAAATTGAGACTAATAAAGAGTTTACGCATATTTTCCGGGGTCTGGAACATAAATTTGGGTACTTTTTACTTAAATAAAAAAGGTGAAAATCGTCGGGGGTGGTATTCGCTACTAGCGTCCAAATTTCTTAACCGGACTAAAATTGCCATGTGGATGTGGCTTAATTAAACGAAAATGCAATTGAAATGGATAAAGCTTGAAACCCCGCTAATATCCCATTGTTTGAACTATTTTAAATTTATCGATTTATTGTATGGTTAATAATTTGTTTTTTTTTAAACAAATTAGATGTCCAAGATTCATTTACAAAACTTTTTTTGATATTTTTTGATTTTTTACAAAATCAAATGGAGAAGTGTATCCGGTCGTTGTATCCGGTTATAATGTGTATCCGGTCGTAGGGCAGTCCGGCTGTACACCGAAATATACGCGCCAATTTGGTACTTGGTCGTTTTGGTACGCGATCGTTTTGGTACGAAATTTTCGTGCTGTTACCAAAAAATTACTTACCGAAATAACCGCGTATCAAAAAAAACGTCTTACCAAAATACCGTTTTTCGTGCTGTCACTGAAAAATTTCTTACTAAAAATCTCTTACCGAAACAATTCTCACTAAAAAATTTCGTACCAAAACGACCGCGTACCAAAACGACCAAGTACCAAATTGGCGCGTATATTTCGGTGTACAGCCAACTATACATGTATCTCTTCTCCTTAATAAAAAAAAATTAAAAAAAATGCAAAGACAGAGTCCAAAGTAAGTAAAATTCAGAAGGTGCGAATTTAAAAAAGTATCCTAAAAAGGCAGAATCGGCCCTTTCTCTTTTTTCGTTTTGAGTGAAATAATTTATGAGTTTCAGGCGAAAAACAACAAAGATGCTATAGCCAAGATCATCTACACCTGCTTGTTCCAATGGATTGTGGAGAAGATTAACGAGAATCTGATGCATTCTCAAGAAGCCAAAGTGAAGCGAGGACAACTGGCAGAAGCTAAATTTATTGGGGTGTTGGATATTTATGGCTTTGAGACTTTTGAAACCAACAGCTTTGAACAATTTTGCATCAATTATGCTAATGAGAAACTACAACAGCAGTTCAATCAAGTAGGCCTTTTTGGTAGACCATATTTCTGCATAAAACAATTACTTTTTTAGCATGTATTCAAATTGGAGCAGCTTGAGTATGACAAGGAAGGCATTTCCTGGATTCATATAGACTTTTATGGTTGGTGTTTTTTTGACATTCTCCACGCTTTTTAGCTATTTTTTGTTCAAATAACTGGATTCTAGACAATCAGCCATGCATTGACTTGATTGAATCCAACCCCGGAATCATTGTTTATTTGGATGAGCAGTCTAAAACTGGCAGAGGAACCGACATTGAATGGCTAAACCAGGTAGATATGATTGCATACATGTATCATTTCAAACACAAAGTATTTTCAGATGTCTAACTGCAAGGTGTTGAAGCAGAGTGAGCATTTCCAAGTGCCCAAAATCAGGGACTCTTCTTTCACTGTCAAACACTTCTCCTCTCCTGTCAAATACAACATTAATGGATTTATTGAGAAAAATAAGGACACTGCCAATGAACAATTGCTGGATACTTTTGCTAAGACTAAAGTGAGTTAGAATTACTGCTGAATCACGTACTACCTTCAGTTATTTTAGTTCAAATTTTTGAAAGAGATACTTGGAGATGTGCTCGCTTCATCCTCCACTGGTGCTAGACGAAAGAAAACGGTAGCTGTGCAGGTACTGTTTGTCGGTTGAACAAAAATTCCAGGTGGTTTCACAGTGTGATCATACCATCATAGGGTCATTGGTGGTTGCTTTATGGGATGCCCCCCCAATGCATACGTATCCGTGTCCGCGTCCGTGACACGGACCGTATTTTGGTGCACAATGAGCCGTATCCGTGTCCGTAAAACGGGCCGTAAACACGAGCCGTGAAACGGTCCGTGTATTACCACCCAATGGGCCGTGTCTGTGTCACGTGTTACATATAGGTCAAATTACGACTATTTCTATAAAATCTACACGTGTAGCGCAGTGGATTAGCTTCCCACTTTTAACGTTACAACAATTGGCGCAGTCGGCAGGATTCGAACCTACGCGGGCAAAGCCCAATTGATCACCAGCCCAATTGATTTGGAAATCAATTGGGCTGTGATACGGTCCGTCAAAATTTTTGGGCCGATTTTTTTAGTTAGCAGATATATTTATTTTTTTGAGTGCCACTTTTAATTTAATCGAACGCCCAAATTTATAAGAAGCATTCCTGTAAAAAACATCGGAAAAAATATTGTGAAAACACAGAATACCGGGTCGATCATTTTTCGGCACGGACCGTGTTTTTCATACGGTCCGTGTCGAATGCGGATTTTTGCACACAATTTAATTTTTGAAAATTGAAAAAAAGCAACGAAAAGCATAATTATCGCAGCAAAACAAAGCGAAAAAAACAACGATGGCTCTTTTTGGTTCATGTGATTGGTCACTAAGGGCGGTGGTAAATTCTTTCGCTGCTAAATTAAACCCTCCGGTAATAAAATCAATCAAATTGAGCTTATGCGGTCCCTTTATTGGAGAGACCCATATATCTAAGTTTGACTATGTCCATTGTACTTTTTTAAATTGTGTTTCTGTAATTTCCCTGGAAAAAAGTCAAGTTTTTGGCCAGAAGTTGTTTTGGTTAAAAATGGGTTTCCGGCAGAAAAAGTGGTTAAAGTACACAATCCCCCCTGGCCCGAAAATGCCCAAAATGGTGTCCTAAGGCATTTTAGCTACTATCAACGTGAAAAAGCAAGAAAAAGTTAGTGGGAAGACACTTTTTAGCATTTTTGAAATTTTTTTTTTGCATTTTTGCCTTGGGGACCAGGGCGACTCAACCTAAAAGGGTACGTGGACATCTCTAAAAGACCAAAAAAGATAAGATTCGAACATAGTTTTGTTAGCTGGGGCCTACCGCATTAAGAAACTCTGGTATGCATACATTTTTTATGCATCCAGAGTCACTTTCGAAAGATTTGTGTCTAAGGTATGTGGGTGTGCGCATCTCAACTCCAAGCCCCCAAGCCCTCTTCGGGGGCGCAGGGGCTTGAGAGTTAGAGATGCGCGCACTCACTTACCTTAGACATGATTCCGAGCAAGACTCTTAATCAAAAATGCATAAAAAGACTCTTTTTGCCCAGCTCCAGTGACCAAAACAGGGTAAAAACCCCCAAATAAGGTATCTGAGTGGGAAGGAGAAAGTTGTGCCATTTCAGTTTGTGCCCATTCAATTTGTGCCCAAATTTAGTGGATTATTCAGTCTTTTTGAACTGAATTATGGGCACAAATTGAATGGGCACAAACTGAAATGGCACAACTTTCTCCTTCCCATCTGAGTACCCTCCAGAACTGCCAAAAAGTCGATTTTCGGTCAAATTTTTTTTGTGGAAAGTGCTTTCCCAATCGTTTTTTCATCTTTTCCATACGTAAAAGTAGTCAAATCGCGTAAAGCGAGGTTAAAACCGGTTTTCGAGCCAGTGGGGATTCTGTATCCCGGCCGAAAAAGTTTTACAAACATCTTTTCTCATAATTTTACGGCATAATAATATCCTCTAAATTATTAAAAATCTCGACTTTCGGCAAAAACAGGTGGAAAGTAATTTATCCGTATTTCAGTCCTTAAAACGGTCCGTGTTTACGGTACGCGTTTGCGGACACGGACACGGCCCATTGTGTGCAGCCCATTAGTAATACCAGAATAAATTGGCAAAATATCGACCATTGGATAGCTCAATGATTAAAGCAGTAATCCACGATAAAAGTGGTGCTTTTTAGAACTTATAAGAAATTAATATCGTCTATGGTACTTATTCGGTTGGGGGGCGGGTTTTTCACTGATTTAAAATAGTGTTTGAACGTCTTCTAAGTAATTTATATGTACTAAAAACGATAAAAAAGTTGTTTTGCGATATTTTCTACATTAAAAGATGAATTTTCGAAAAAAATTTTTTGACCAAAATTTCACTTTTTGCCTTGGGGGACCAAGGCAAACTTCCTTACTTTGGGTATTTTACCCGTTTTGGTCACTGGAGCTGGGCAAAAAGAGCCTTGTATGCATTTTGATCAAGAGTCTTGCTCGGAATTATGTCTAAGGTAAGTGAGTGCGCGCATCTCTAACCAAGCCCCGAAGGGGCGCAGGGGGCTTGGTTGCTTGGGGTTGAGATGCGCACACCCACATACCTTAGACGCAAATCACTCGAAAGTGACTCTGGATGCATAAAAATGTATGCCTACCAGAGTCTTTTTATGCGGTAGGCCCCAGTTAACAAAACTATGTTTAAATTCCATCTTCTTGTGGGTAGCCAGGTATCCTTTCAGTTTAAACTACCTTGGGGGACCAAGGCAAAAATTCGAATTTTGGCCAAAATTTTTTTTTTAAATATTCAATTTTTATGTAAAAAAGTGTCAGAAAATAACTTTTTTATCGTTTCTAGCACATAAAAATTTCTTAGAAGACGTTTAAACACTATTTCTAAATCAGTGAAAAACCCGCCCCCTAACCGAATAAGTGCCTCGTCTATAACTGTTTTTTGAGGAAAAATATTAACTCGCGACAGTTTGACTCGCGACACTTTTTTCTACGATTTTTTTTAAATTCTGAAAAAATCATCAAACATTTGCCAGAAAGTCTTTTGAATTGCGTAAGTATTTATGCCGAAACTCATTCAGTTCCGAGACTAGGTTGGTTTTTTTGAATACCAACGTTTTATACCAAAATGTCTTTCTGAACAATCTGTTGAGATCAGATCCAAAAATTTTCAGGGAGCTGAGATATCCTTCAAAGTGGGTAAGTGGTACAAATTTCAAGGTGGTCTGTTCAAAACAGCTATATCTCAGTCCTCTGTGGTTTTGATGACTTGATCTCAACGGATTCAGGTTAAGGAAGACATTTTGGTATGGGAACTTGCTACTCAAAAAACTTTTCGGGAATATTTGATAATTTTTTCAGAAGTTTAAAAAAATCGTCGAAAAAAGTGTCGCGAGTCGAGACTGTCGTGAGTTGAATGTCGCGAGTCAAAACTGTCGCGAGTTTATAGTCGTCCTTTTTCGAATCTTATATATATATATAATTTTAACTCATTCAGTTCCGAGACTCCCTTAAAGAACTGATCAACATTCTCAGTTCCACCCGACCCCACTATATCAGATGCATCAAGCCAAATGACGAAAAGGAGTCTTTTTATTTCGAACCCAAGAGAGCCATACAACAACTACGTGCATGTGGAGTCCTCGAAACTGTGAGGATTTCTGCTGCTGGTTTTCCCTCTAGGTTGGTTATGAGTCGTGTAACTCGATAGAAAAAATCATATTAATAAAAAATTTCAGGTGGACTTATGAAAATTTTTCTAAACGTTATCGCATTCTCTATCCGGAAGCAAGCTGTGGCGAGACAATCCTAAGGAATTTGCCAACATAGCTTGTCTCAAATGGATTGACAAAAACAAATTTGCCTTAGGCAAGACTAAGATTTTTTTCCGAACTGGACAAGTTGCGTAAGTATTTATAAAAAAACTTTTTCTCAGACTAGTTCCATTCAAAATTTTTGCAGGCTTATGGAAAGAATTCGGCATGATGTCCTGTGTTCTTCAGCACTGAAAATTCAATGCCTCTGGCGCGGATTTGTGGCACGTAAACGTTTCCAAGTTATGCTCCGTGCTGTTGCACTGATACAAGTAAGTCGTTTTCACATTAATTTATTTTCTTTTCTCATCAAATATCCGCATTTAGGCCAGCACTAGAGCCTTCCTAGCCTATCGACGCATCAAGTACATGCAAATGCACAGAGCAGCCGTCATCATTCAATCACAATCTAGAGGGTATTTCATGCGAAATAAATACTTGCTATTGCGATCCGCCATTCTCACCATCCAATCAAACTACCGCTCTTTCGTCGTCAGGCAAAAAATTATGGAGGTAATTATCTAAGTTTTTATGAAAATTGCTTTGTGTCAACTCTAAATATGTGTTTTAGGTAAAGAGACAGAGAAGTGTCATAATTATACAGAAATACACAAAGGCTTGGTTGGCCAGAAAGAAGTATGGAAACTTTATTCAAAGAGTAATCAAACTGCAGTGCTGCGTTCGCAGGTGGTTGGCCAGGAAAAGGTTAAAGCAACTTAAGGTTTGTTATTTTCTTCGAATATTCGGAAAGTTGAAGTAGTAGTTTTTTTTATCGCAGATTGAGGCGAAATCCGTAAACCATCTTCAAAAGCTGAACTCCGGTTTGGAGAATAAGATCATTAGTCTGCAACACAAAGTGGACCATCTGGTAAATCCGATTATACTTATAAATTTAAAAGTTCGGATACAGTTTTCGATGCTGAAAATTCATAAAGCCCGTTTACGACTTGAACACCTGAAATTGTTTGAACTTGAAATTCTCGAGAACCGGTATCATACGCTGTATTTAGCACAAAAAGGCATTTTACAATTTTTTTTTGGTCCACTATCATGTTTTCGGTCTAAAAATATCTGTACAGACTTAATATTTGAAATAAAAACATGTGAAATGGTCATGAGAACTCGAATTTTAACTTTTTTGAAATTGAAAAAACCCCTAATAAAGAAGACTTTATATACATTTTGTGGCCCAATTTTCTTGCAAACTTTAGTTTTTTAGACGAATGAGCGCAATGCATTGACAATAAAGTGCAGGGACACAGAGAGAATCCAATTGGAGCTGAAAAATTTGCGCTCTAACATTTTTGGTCCACTTAAGTCATTGTATGCGAAGAAGAATGATTTGAAACTCACTCTAGGCAATCTCAAAAACGATGTATTGAGCCATATGAAACATGTTGAAAGCACTAATTCTAACAAGACAGATCTGCTCAACATCGTGACTGAGGTATATTTTTTAATTTTCTTTCAAAACACCGACAATTATGCTTCATGAAGGTGCTGAACAAATCGAAAGCCAAACTGACGCAAAAAGACCAGGAAATCAGCTCTTTGAAAACAGAGCTTGCCGATAAAAATGAAGAACAACAAAAATTGGTGGAGAAGATCCATGTAGGTCTGTACTCATAATTGTTTAGCACCAAAGAATATATCTATTTTTTAAGAAAACCAATACGCAAAGGAGGTGGAGAAGAATTTAGAACAGATGAGAGCACAACTTGTACAAAACGCTAATTTGCTTGTCTCTCAAAATTATTACAGAAGTAAAATATGATTTTTCATTTTTATATGCTTAAAAATATTACTTTAGAAGAAAAACGGGTAAAAGAAAGCTGTGAAAAAAATCTGACTCTAATGAAATAGTGCTCCAACAGCAAAGAACTATTAACGACTTAAGACAAAGGTAAGCCTTTTTTGTATTTTTAAAAACCTAATTACAGTCGAAACTCGATTTGAGGACACTCGATTTAAGAACAAACTCGATTCAAGGACAGAACATTGGAGGTCCCGACTCGATAAAGCGATACTCTATTCGAGGACAGCAAGAGGACAGCAAAATATCATCTTGTAGTGCCTAAACGAATGGGCAGTAATAGAAGTGTTGGGGACTAGTAGTTCCGAGTAGAGTAAAAAGCAAGACTTACTGAGCTAGGATGAGAATATTAGCGAAACGAAAACCCAAGAATTCTCGGTCAAATCTGGTTCTGATCCCGGCACTAACAAGGGACTCTCTCGGGGTGTCATTTTGAGGATAAAGCTTTTTTCTGCTACAAAAAGACTTTTTTCGCTGCAAATTGGCTTTTTTGCAGCAAAAAATTCTATTTGCAGCGAGAAAAAGCTTTTTTGCGGCAACAATACTTGAAGCAAAAAAGACTTTTTGCATCAGAGAAAAGCTTTATCCTATTTGAGAACCCGATCGCGTAATTTTTTACGGGCAAAGCTTTTCCTTGCTGCAAAAAGACTTTTTTTTGCTCCCAAAGGACTTTTTTTGCTGCAAAAAGACTTTTTTTGCTGTTAAAATACTTTTTTTTGCTGCTAAAATACTTTTTTTGCTGCAAATATTCTTTTGCTTCACATGCCTTCTTCGCAGCATTTTTCACTAGAAATATCAATTGTTATACATATTTTGCGGTCAACTAAATCACTAAATCACTCAAGGCACTGCTCTAGGCATGATATAATTATATACATCCTCAATCTGAATGATTCCCTTAATTTTAAGGTCGACTACCTGGTACTTATGCATTTCAGGGGCAAAAATTAAATAAAAACTTAAATTTTGGTTGAATTTTTTTCCAAAAAATTGATTTTTCATTTAGGAAGGTATCAGAAAATAGCTTTAAATCATTCTGAGCGTAAAAAAGTTACTTAGCAGATGTTTAAACACTTTTCTCAAATCCATATAAAGTGCGCCCCCCCCCCCCCGTCCAAGTGCATAAGTCGCGACTACCTTAAAGTGGGTACTGTTTTTTAAATAAATAACCCAGGGTATTAAAGATTCTAGGTAGTCAAAACAGGATTTTGGTCTCAACAAACTGTTTTCAGCACACAATTTTGGGTTGAATAGCATGGTTTATTCGTTCCTAAGAAATAATAAAAGTTTTGTGGACAAATTGACCGCGAAATATGTATAATAATTGATGGTTCTAGTAAAAAATGTTGCGGAGAAGGCATGTGAAGCAAAACAATATTTGCAGCAAAAAAAGTATTTTAGCACAGCAAAAAAAAGTATTTTAGCAGCAAAAAAAGTCTTTTTGCAGCACGAAAAGTCTTTTTGCAGCAAAAAAAGTCTTCTTGGAGCAAAAAAAAGTCTTTTTACAGCAGACAAAATTAGCAGCAAAAAAAAGTCCTTTGGGAGCAAAAAGAAGTCTTTTAGCAGCAAGGAAAAGCTTTGCCCATTTTTTATTATGAAGATTTTCTTATGAAAACGAAAGATCTCAACGGTTTTGGACTCTCCACTAAATTTTCTACAAGATAGATAAAAAGCGAAAAAAAAATCCCAGCATGGCCAGGCCATAGTTCATTCTTTCAGATTATGTATATTAGAACGGGTATGTTCACGGTTTAAAATTGCTTCCATCAATTCAAAATTTTCCTAATCATTAGATTTTTGGTTTCTAAGAAAACCATGTCTAAAATAAAATTCTAGACGTCGTTTTGTTAATAACCAAGTTGAAAGATTCCTACACAATTCAATGGTTAGGAAAAATTTCAGAATTGGTGGGGTCCAACTACAGCGTGAACATGCCCCTTTAATACCACAATGTTTAATCGATCCTAGCGGTCGTTTAATTACATAATGCAAACAACTCGAAAATAAAAATTATGTAAACAATTTACGACTATTAATACTCACTGTGGTAACGCCTCACCACCGCCTCACTGTGAAGTTTCACTCGGATGCATGATCTACAAGAATAAGCAAAATAATTAACATTAAATGATACCCCGATCGGGTCCCCTATGAATAATACCGCGTGGACAGCAAAATAGAAAGAGAACAGAGAAAGCGAAAGCCAGTGGCTACCATATTCTCCCCAATAGAGCTCCGTTCCCTATCGGAAACCTCCCTATCTAATAGAATGCGACCCACACACCACTTTATAGAAGATACGGTAATTTGCCATCATCCATCGGTACGTGACAAAATCCTCCCGCGCCGAAATCCTCCCGCGGCCGAAATCCTCCCGGCCATAATCCTCCCGGCCGAAATCCTCCCGGCCGAAATCCTCCCGGACGTAATCCTCCCGCACCAAATTCCTCCCGCACTAAAATCCTCCGTACCAAAATCTTCCCGCCCCAAAATATTTCCGCACTAAAATCCTCCCGCATCAAAATTCAATCCAAAATCCATAGTTTAAAACAAATCTTTATTGAATCAAATTTCATAACAACAATAAACATTTTCATAACATAAACATTTACGGGCGGCGGTAAATTGCGCCTCTATAAAATGCGCCATGGCATATTTAATATTTAATAATGGGCATATATAATGGGCACATTTGCAGTGACCACCGGTACTTGATTCTTGATTCTTGTTCTTCGTACTTGCTTCCTGACTGCGCTTTTCTTCAGTTTTTCCGAGACCAGCATTGGAATGTTCTGCAAAACGTTTGTAAAAATTTGAATCGGTTTCTGAAAACACATAATTAATCAAAGTCAAAATGTCTGCACGTCTAGCACATACGTCTTGCGATTGAGCAGCCATACTTCGCACATTCGATTTGATTTGAGCCACGCGCACTGCTGCCGGATCCACTTCGTGATTGTGCTGTCCCATTATCTTGATAAAGCTGTTATTCGCCACCCGAGTGTGCAGTCGTGCCTTGCAACCACCATCAGCCGGTTTGTACTTGTCGCATTGCCAATATTGCTTATCTCCGGTCGGCTTGCTCAATTTGTGCTTGATGAAAAGGTACCCCATGTATTCAGCTTTCTGATTTCCCTTCTGCGAATCCACGAGAGCTATGATAATCTAAAAGAAACGATAAGCTACGAATAAACAAAATCTAAGCTAATATACCGGTTCCACTGCGTTTGCCGGAGCACTGCTTCTTGATCTTCGATGTCTTCGGCTACTTCGTCTTCGTTGAGTTGAAGGTCGTCGTCTGAGTAGTAACCTTCTTGCTCGAGCTGTTCCATGGCGGCTTCCACTTGACGATGCATTTAAAGCTCTAAAAAGAAAAAGATATGGATTGGAATAAGATACAACATGCAATGTTAAGAGCAATCAAAAATATGCGAGAGAAAGTCAACACAAATAAACAAAAAACATTTCAAATTTTTTAAAAATATCATTTTGATTTTAAATTTTAATTTTTGATTTAAAATATGGATGTTAAATTAAATTTTGATGCGGGAGGATTTTGGTGCGGGAGGATTACGTCCGGGAGGATTTCGGCCGGGAGGATTTCGGCCGGGAGAATTATGGCCGGGAGGATTTCGGCCGCGGGAGGATTTCGGCGCGGGAGGATTTTGTCCGTGACCGATCATCCATTGTCGCTAGAACACAATCAATTTATTCATACCAATTATATGGTCACAAGTAACCTCACAATATCAACAATAAAAGTCAAATATTAATTCAATAAATTCGCGGTTCCAGAGAAATAGGCAGGCCTCCTACAGGTCGAAGAATGAGCTCAGTCTTGTGTCTAACTTGGTCACGGCGTTTGATTGAAACCACTCTGAAGGTGCGCAGAATCCAACACAGCATCGCTTTTTCTTCGAGAATGGCGAAACGCTGTCCAATACAATTGCGACTTCCAGCGGAAAATGGAATAAAAGCGAACGCATGACGTCCTTTGGAATTCTCAGGCAAAAAACTGAAACACCAGAATTAAAGTAGCAACAAACACCAATTAACCTACCGAGTAGGATCAAAGACTTCCGGATCTTTCCAATATTGTGGATCACGATGAATGAGATAGATGTTGAGGAGGATCTGGGTGTCGGCTGGAATGAAATGCCCACCAATAGTAGAGTCAGAGCCCAGACGACGAGAGATGATCGGCACACTCGGATAGAGGCGAAGGGTTTCTTTGATGCAACACTCAAGATACCTCAACTGGCCAAGCTGCTCGAATGAGATGTCTGAAGAATTGCCACACACTGACCGAATTTCTTCAAAGGCCTTCTCTTGAATCTCTGGATGACAGCCAAACAGCTGTAAGGCCCAAGCCACGCCTGTAGCCGTAGTATCGTGACCCTCGAACATGAAAGTATCGACCCAAAAGTAAGATTTAACTACGGAAACATCAAGGAAAAAGGCTGTACCTCTTCCTGAATATCTTTCTCATTGACATCTCCATTTCGCTCCATCTCCAGCAACAGATCGAGGAAAGCCTTTCGTTCCCCAGCCAAGGACACACCATCAAAAATCATCTTTTGGCGACGCTCAACGACGACCTACAATACACCAGAGATAACTAACATGGGAAACAACAAAACACACAGGTACCTTCTTGGTAAAGGAATGAAGAACATTGAGAGCCCACGCATGTTCTTTACCATCGCCAAATAGCCAGAAAATGACGCTGTTCCACATCAGAGGGTTCTTTTGGCGCTTCTGAACGATATCATTGATCCGCAACACAGCCCTAACGTAGTCGGATTCGGCCTCCACCTGAGCATTGACACTTTGACCCATGGAAGTTTCGCAGATTATGTCTAGCGCGCATAGACTGATGAGGTGGCCGACATCCTCCAACTGATTGCTAAATTTTTTTTGTTGAAAAGAAATTTAACGACAAAAAATAAACTCACTTCGGACCCGCCTTTTCACGCATTCGCTTGACGAGAATTTCGGACTGAAAATTGAACACGTGCACAAAATTTTTGAGAATTTCATGGTGAAACGTCGGCGTCAACAGCTTTCGTCTCGGTCTCCATTCATTCGCATTGCTAAGGTAAACAGTTTTAAAAAGATTGGAAAAAAATAACGATGTGAAAATTACCTGGTGAGAAGTCCAAATCCCAACCAAGGACGGAGCAAGTCGTAGAATATGCCCTTGTTCAAATGGTTCAAACCTATTGCAATCGACTCCACCAACTCAGCAGAATAAATCATGACAGATGGCACGGTTCCGGCCCAGAAAGTGACCATTCGAGGAGCGTCCGGATAGAGATCTGCCATACCCATAATTTGATCGACAAACCCTTCGACATCTGGCTTTGTTATTGGAACATGACCCAGAAACGGAACTGACCTCGGAGAAGGAATTGAACTAAGTGTTTTTCTGAGCTGTAGATGGCGATAGACCCATATACCAAAGCAAGCCAGCGGAAAAAGCGCGATGACGACAATTACGAGCAAGGCCATAATGAAAAAGCACCAGTTCTATAAAACAAATAGGCTAAAATATATAATACGGCACTTATCCGTTATAGGCAGGGTTGCCAAGCCGAAGGGCTAGGACACTTGGAGCTGGGGACACTTGGAGCTGGACAGTTGGAGCTGGTTTTTTTTGTTTAAAGGGGGGGGGAACTTTATATACGCATCGCCTTAGGCCACAGGTTCGACTACCACTGGGATCAAACCCTGTTTTTTTTTCTCCTTTTATTTACAAGTTTAGTGTCAAAATGTAGCCAAGCTTCTGGGCTTTTATTTGAGCTATTATACAGATAAAAGTTAGTATAGAGTTGGAGCTAGAATTCTAAAAACATCCAACGATGTCCAATTCCATGACATCCTACACAGGACTATCTCAGAACTTTTCGGTAGTATCCTGGAACTGACGTTTTTTTCCCAATTTTAATTTACATACTCATTTGCAACCTCACACTCAAAATGTAGCCCTGTTTCTTGCCGTCATTTTCAGCATACGGTTGTATAAAATCATGTAAATTGAAATCGCAAAAAATATCAGTTCCCAAATAATACTGAAATCCTACCCAACAGTACTCATTTCTTCCTGAGTCAACATTTCGCTCGCTACCTGATTTTTGAAGTGATTTTGGTGTGTAAAAATTTTGGTTGCAGTTCAGAATCCCCCCCCCCCCACGGGGACTGATCAGGTGGAGGAGATAACTTCGTATTCGTGTTTCTCGACCCCGATTTCATGAGAAAGCCGGCTGTTTTTTTGGTTCTGAGAAAAAAAAAATTTTTCGAACCACAGGGGGGTATCATGGTTTTTTAGTCAAAATTTGAAAAATTAAATTGGCGCCTTTTGAATTTAAAAGGGATTAAGGGCTGTATTGGGAGGGGAAGGGAATAAAAGGGGGCCACTAATCACACAGGCCCACTAACAAGAAGATGTTGAACACAGTTTTGAATACTGGTGCCTACCGCATAAATAAACTCTGGTATGCATGCTTTTCATGCATCCAGAGTCACTTTCGAGTGATTTGTGTCTAAGGTATGTGGGTGTGCGCATCTCAACTCCAAGCCCCCAAGCCCCCTGCGCCCCGAAGGGGCGCAGGGGCTTGAGAGTTAGAGATGCGCGCACACACTTACCTTAGACATGATTCCGAGAAGTACTCTTGACCATAAAATGCATATAGAGTCTTTTTTTGCCACGGCCCAGTTGAAAAAACATGGTGAGGCAGTCGAAGAATATAGATATTCAAATTTAAAATGTTCTGCCATAAAAGTGGCCCCCTTTTATCCCCTTCCCCTCCCAATACAGCCCTTATTCCCTTTTAAATTCAAAAGGCGCCAATTTAAATTTTTCAAATTTTGACTAAAAAACCATGATACCCCCCCTGTGGTTCGAAAAAAATTTTTTTTCTCAGAACCAAAAAAACAGCCGCTTTCTCATGAAATCGGGGTCGAGAAACACGAATATGAAGTTATCTCCTCCACCTGATCAGTCCCCGTGGGGGGGGGGGATTCTGAACTGCAACCAAAATTTTTATCTTGTTCCCATGAAATTCTGACTCCAGAAAGTCACTAAACATGTGAGCAAATAAATAAAATTGGCGGAGACTCAGGCTATATTAGTCTAAACTAGCCCCAGGGGGCCGGCAAGCTTCGCGCGCTTTACCTTTGCAATCGTAAAAAAACTGTTTTATACAGATACCGACGCGGACCAATATGTAGTAGGAGTACGCATCATTTTGGCTGGTTTCCTCTAATTTGGTAGTCATTGCCAAAAATCGCAAAATTAAAGCATTTGCTGACATCAAATCAGTGCTGGAAATAGTTGCAATCGACTGCTCGATGATTTTTGGACCTAAAAGTCAAAAAACTTACTAAAAACTTAAATTAAAACACCCCCAGAGGGACTAGAACTTTCGATAAAAGGCGATGCGTATATAAAGTTCCCCCCCCCCCCTTTAAGACAATTGTTTTCAAAATTTAACTAAATTTGAAAAAACCAGCTCCAACTGACCAGCTCCAAGTGTCCTTTATAAAACCAGCTCCAACTGTCCAGCTCCAAGTGTCGTTTTACCCAAGCCGAAGGCTCGAAATCGAACTTTCGGCTCGAAAATTCAATTTTTTTCGAACTTCGAGCCGAAGGCTCGAAACTTTCGAACTTCGAGCCGAAGGCTCGAAAATTTCGAAGGCTCGACAACCCTACTTATAGGGTCCGGTTTTTGAAAAATGTTGGGCAGTTATTTTTTCATCCAGATATCGAATTAGGAGTCCTAATTTAGGACCAAGCATGAGTCGCGTTTTACATTACATACCAACAAATTGATATAACAAGCTACCGTAGCACTAATAGTAGCCCCGGGCTACTAATTTTCAACCACCCTTTTGGGGTGGGAGGCTACTGTTAGAGGGCTACTTTTTAGTCAGAGGGCTACTTTTTTAGTACAGTGATTTCGAAAGAGATCAAAGAAGGCAAAAAAGAATTCATTTTATGACAATATTGGTTTTGAAATAATTTTGGGAAAGAGCCTCTTTCAAAGAGGGGTAGGTGAAAGCGGCCGATTCGCATTCGAGAGATTCGCATGGATACTTTAATACTTTCTTCGACTAAAATACTATTTTTCCGACTGATTTTATGATTGCATTTTTGTCGTAATTTTTAAAGGACCATGCTCTTTGCGCGCAGTGGAATGTGAAAATTTGAATCGGCGGGGAACACTTCTCTTTCGTATATCAGTGTACTCTTTCGAGTAGTTCGAAATGACTCGAAAGAGTACACTGATAGACGAAAGAGAAGTGTCCCCCGCCAATTCAAATTTTGCACATGCCACTGCGCGCAGAGAGCACGGTCCTTTAAAGTTTTAGCGTCATCATGTAGCCTAGGATCTCAGCTTTCTAATGAGCTATCAAACTAAAGTAAAAGATTCAATTTAGGGCGATATTTAAAACTAACGAAAATATCAAAATCTCATATTTTTCATTACAGTCAAACCTCGATTTAGTGGCACCCCCAAAAGTTCGTTCCCGCCTAGGGTCCGACACTTTTTTTAACCCAATTTTCAAAATATTTTATCGATTCTGTTATGACAGTCTGGTCGCAAATATCGTGAGGATTCCGATTTTGCCGATCGTTTTTTGAAAAGTAAACAAATTTTGGGTTAAAAAAAGTGAAATCTCGATATAGTGGCACCTGTTTTCAAAAAAGGGGTGCCACTATATCGAGGTTTCACTTTTTTTAACCCAAAATTCGTTACTTTTCAAAAAACATCGGCAAAATGACTCGAAATGCCCGCTAATTTTTCAAACAAAATTAGCGGCGTTTTCCTCAAATTAGCGGAAATTTCCAATTAGTGGGCAGAATTAAATATTAATGTCGAACCTGGATAGAACACCACCACAAGGGATCGAGCAGACACCCTAGAGTAGTGTTGTATGGAGGGTTCACTTGACTTAATTTTAGTCAAAGCTGACCAAATAGGTCCATTTAGGGTGGTGTTATATCAGGGTGATTTTGTATCTAGGTTCGACAGTACCATATAATTTAAATTACATATGATAAACTGAGCCCTTAGCTGTGTTGGCGGATAAATCAAAACGTGGCGGCATTTTTGCTAAGGCTCGATTTTTAAATTTTTGCTCATCTGACAGGCACAATATTGTGAGGATTCAGGAAAAAAATCGTAAAAAGATTCATTGATTTAAAAAATTGCAAAATTGATTTTGAATTTTTCCCAATTATTTCGACTTTCTCAAATAAGAAATTCGAGTTTCGGTCGGGAAGGCTACACATATAAATAGGTTAAAACCACATAGTATAGCGATCGTTTTGGTATATAATGTTAAAAAGTTGAAAGTTTAAGAGAAAAAAAGTCAACGAGCGTTTTCAAAAAGAAGAAACAAAATAGCACAAGCAGGAGCATAATTTGAAAAGCAGAAGCAGAATTACAATATATTTTGACTGTAATTCTGCTTCTGCTTTTTAAATTACGCTTCTGCTTATGCTATTCTAATTCTGATTTTTGAAAACACTGCTCCCAACACATACTAAAAACTGACCCTAAAATGTGCCGAATTTTTAAACGCTCACCACGCTCAAAAAACGCTCACCTATTTTTGCATTCCAAGTGACAACAACGGTTTTTGAAAAATGACATGATTTTTTCTTTTGCCCGAAAATCTGAAATTTTAAACCCGTAAATGTCTAAACGATATATCAATAGAAAGCTCTTTTCATTCTTTATCGAACAAGTCATGATTTGTTGGCAGTCGATTATAAAATGACTTGGATAAATGGACTTGAACGTAATAAAAATTTCGAAAATTTGAAAATTTTTAAATAGCGTTTTTACCGGACTTTCGAATATCCAACCACCCATAGTGTATTTATTAAAAATGATCACCATGAAATTCTGATTGCAACGGACCTAAAGTGCCGCTCGCGTGTTCGAGTGTTAAAAGTTTATTGGCGCTAGTAGCGAAGTTGTGACTAATGAAGAGTTTGCGCACGTTTTCCGGGTTCTGGGACATAAATTTTGGTACTTTTTACTGACACGGGAAAGCACGACCCGGGTGTGGCTATTAAAAAACGTTATATACCAAAATGTAGCCCTAATTGAGCTAGTTAAGGAACCGTTCGCAGAATCTGCTATGGATCAATCTACGCTGAGAAATAATCTTTTTAAAATTACAAAAAAATTGTGTTGACATATAAGTCAAGAACAACCCTTTTCAAACATGTGAGTTGGTGGCCGAGTGGATGAGTGGTGCGGCGCCGAACCTATTTCTTTTTTTTCGGGAAAGGTTCGACTCCAGTCGCGTGCACGTCTTTTTATTTTCGGTTTTTTTAAAGCTTCACTTTCCTACACAAAATGACACGGGGAGAACAATAAAAATATTTTAACGTCGTCGGATTTGTAATACACATTGTGAACGGTATATATTTCATTTACGAACAACGAACAATTAATGACAATGATTATACCGTATATATATATAATATATACCGTTCACAATGTGTATTACAAATCCGACGACGTTAAAAATATTTTTATTGTTCTCCCCGTGTCATTTTGTGTAGGAAAGTGAAGCTTTAAAAAAACCGAAAATAAAAAGACGTGCACGCGACTGGAGTCGAACCTTTCCCGAAAGGGAGAAATAGGTTCGGCGCCGCACCACTCATCCACTCGGCCACCAACTCACATGTTTGAAAAGGTTGTTCTTGACTTATATGTCAACACAATTTTTTTGTAATTTTAAAAAGATTATTTCTCAGCGTAGATTGATCCATAGCAGATTCTGCAAACGGTTCCTTAACTAGCTCAATTAGGGCTACATTTTGGTATATAACGTTTTTAATAGGCCACACCCGGGTCGTGCCTTTCCCGTGTAAAGTAAAAAAGTGAAAATCGTTGGGGAGGGGTATTCTCTACTAGGGTCGTTTATTATTCTGAGACAAAATTTGAAAATATTACCTTCAAAGTACACTTCTAAGAGATATTTTAGAAGCAAATAAGATACGCTGACCACGAATCTGGTGTCAGGTTTCAGGTTCCCTAGTGAAAAACATTTTTACGTCAAAAACTAAAAAGAGTTAGCGACGACTAGTCAACTTTAAAGCTTTTCGTCTCACCTCCACCAATTTTTTTCGGGTTTTTTGCCAGAAAGTTGACTTAGGAAATGTTCCTTCTTGTGCACTAAAACGCAGAGAGGCACGCCGATTTCCGATTTTTATCGCAGTTTTTACGCTGAAAATTGGTGTTTGAAAAATGCTCATTTTTTTGTAAAATACACTTTTTTAGCCAAAATTTATTGCAGGCCATAATTTTTTTGTGCTTATTAGGAAAAGAAACTCTTTCTGCGTCGAAAAAAAATGTTAAACCAGTGTTCAATAATCATATTTTACCGAGTATAAAATCTTTTGAGAAATTTACTGGTTTTTCTGAGTACCAAACTTCGGGAGGCTACAGCTCGGTGAATTAGTGACGAAAAGTGACCGAATTTAGTGCTATCTTACTCAGCAAATTGTAGGCTTTATTTGAGCCGAACACTTAATTCCCAATTTTCTGAGAGGTAATAAATAAAAAGGTTGACGCTACTTGCATAAACACCCCCCCCTTTCTCCAAATCGACTTTTTTAAAAATGTTCCAAAACACCCTATATCGATTAAAATTGCCACAGAAGCTCAAAAAAGCCATTATTTTTGAGTCCTAGTCAATGAAAAGTATCGAGTTTTGAACATTTTGAAATCCCGACCATTTGCCTGTTTTACCATGTTTTTCAGGGGCGCATCCAACTCGCCAACAAGAAACTCGCTAACGTAAAAGAATCGCCAACGCGGAAACTCGCCAACGAAAAATTCGATTAAACGGCCCTCTATGGCCAGTCCCAAAGGAGGCAGTTAAATCGAATTTTCGTTGGTAAGTTTTTCGTTGGCGAGTTTTGCCGTTGGCGAGTTTCTACGTTGGCAAGATTCTCCGTTGGCGACCTATGGCGTTGACGAGTCAGTTAAGTCTCGTTTTTCAACATGGGACTTGAAAAAAAAGCCTCTAAATAAACTTCTGATCAGGACTCTTGCTCGAAGTTATGTCTAAAGTAAGTGAGTGCGCGCATCTCTAACTCTCAAGCACAGGATTGAGATGCTTTGGTTGCTATTAGAGGGTTAACTACTATTAGATTAAATACGATTCATGCAAGTGGCGTCAAAATTCTTGTTGAAAAAAATAATTTTGACCTGGTTAGGTGGATGTCTACCTGGATGGCCTAAATATAAATTTTAGTAAAAACTAAAAACAGGTACTGCTATCATACGAGAAATCGTGTGTGGAATCCTGTTTGACAAGACTGAAATTGCGAGTTCCCTTAATAAAACATTAAAATACTTTAGATACTAGGGTAGGCCTACTACCCTAGTATCAAAAAGAAAATTCTAGTCAGCGTCTTTTTTTCGGTTCAAAAGCGCAATATGCGCGGAATAAAAACACTTTTTTTTTTCAAAAGTAGTCGAAATTTACTTTTTTCGGAAAATGCTTTTTTTTGAAAAAATTTTATTCCCATCCCTGACTAAAATTTTGCTGATTTTTGCGGAATCGGCATATAAAGTTTATCTAACCAAAACTATACAAAAATTGATTTCAAAATTTCGGGTGGTCAAAGGGATTTTGGGTCTCTCAATTGAGGGTCCGTCCATCGGGTTACGATATTAGGGTGTTGGAAGCCAAAGTTTCGCTCACGAAAAAATATGTTCAGGGCATCATTCTGGGTAGATTACAGTACATTGTCGTTAATAATTGGTTCTTACCCTTTATCCAGCGACATATGTATGTGTAAACTTTTTGGGTTGTCTATCGGACTAAGGGGAAGGGTTGTTTGCAATAAGCGCCAAACATCTCATGTTTAGGTTAGAAGAAAAAGAGAGAGCATTTCTCGAATGCAATTCCTCCTTTTCTTCCATTTCGGCCAACAAAAGTGCAGAGAAATGCTCATCGATAGCTGTATATGAAGCCCAGAAGATACAAGACTTGGAGCTTCTAGTTTCCAAATACAAAGCCGACATGCAAAGAGTGCTGGACCACAGTGAAATCCCCACTGAATCTCTGGCTACGATTGAAAAGGTGCAGGAAGAAAATGAGAGGTGATTGTTTATAAAGCCCAGTTTCACCATCAAAATATAGTTTTTCAGACTGAGAGATGAAAGTATCGAAATCCGTGCTTTGCTAGCCACCACTTTGAACGCCAAATAATGGCAATGCATCAGGAAAGATAGTGGATGCTGGTCAGCCACCAATTCTGATGATGGAAGCTCTTCCTCGGTAGTTGCTCAATCCGAAATGGATGAGAGAATTGCACAAGAGCGATTGCTCCGAAACTACAAACAATTACTAGAGTATGTTTATCTATTTTAAGATTTGCGAGTGGAATTTTTTTGCTTATAGCATAGCCAGTCGGGAACTTTCTGAGAGAGATGAGCTCATTTTAAGCCTGGAAACAAGATTGGATTCCACCGATGCGGTAATTATTTCAATTTTACATACAAATAATAGTTTTAAAATATGGGACACCCGCCACAGTCAAACACACACTCTAGTCATCCTTTGAACAACATCTTCATTTTAGAGCAGAAATTATGAAGAAAATTTTTGGATGAGTGCGACACCACCTGCCGAAATCATTATTTTGATCGACAGTTTGGCCTGTTAAACTCTCGCTCACATTCACATTTTACAACTCTAATAATTTCGCACACGAAATTCTCAAATAATTACCCAAAATTTTTTTTAAAGGACATGGTTTTCACGCGCAGTGGGATGTGTAAAATTTGAATTGGCGGGGACACTTCTCTTTCGGCTCAAACTTTACTCCTTGGAGTCGTTCGCCATAACTCCAAAGAATACAGTTCGAGACGAAAGATAACTGCCTCTTGCCAATTCAAATTTTGCACTCAAAAAAAACCCCACTGCACGCAAAAACCATGGTCTTTCAAGCAAAAAACCCATGAAACCCATTCAAACCATAATTTCAATTCCAAAATGCAAAGAAAAAAGGACCAGAATATTTGTTTATACAACTGCGACTAAAATCTTTTGTATATTTCTATTTGTGGTTGACATTGTTGTGTATACTATTACTATTCCTAATACTACCAATAGAAATAGCCGTCTGTTGGTGGTTAGCGCAGGGAAACGGCCTGAAGCTACCCAATAGAACAGGATATATGTGTGTGTTCTCTATTCCCTTTTCCCAGCTCTGCTTCACCCACCCAATCCCCATCTAAGAGACAGAAAGCAGACATGGAAAGGTGACTAGCGTGACCAAGAAGAACACACATTAGTTGCCTTTCTCCATCTATCTGTATAATTCTATATGTGCATAGATTTGATTTTGTGGTCCGTCAGTCTTCCCACCTGATGCATGCGCTTTTTGTGTCTCGCTCGGCCACCTTTTAAAGTATCTTTACCAATTTATTGCTTAATTTTTAGTTGTCACGTGGTTTTGAAGTAGTGTTGTGAAATGGGTAATTACCCGGTTAATTGCACGAAAAATACTAAAATTCATCCAGCGCACTAAATTTTAAAGAAATGATTTATCGGATCTTGACACAAAACTTTTCGTTTCCATTAACATTTGGAATTAATTGGACTTTATAGCTTTTTTACTTTTAATAGGATAAGTTTAGACATATAAAGTATTTTTTTGTCCAAAGAAAAAATATGTATTGAATTTTTTTATTTTTTTTATGCAGATCGAAAATTAGCTGGTGTTTAATTAGGGCATAGCGGAATTTTGCAGCTAATTATGTCAATTTTGCAAAAAAAATATTTTGCCCATTTCTCGTTTTTGATCTATAAGGCACGGCTCGGAAATATCCTTTATTTAAAGATTTGTCCTTTATTTGAGATCCGAAATCTTTAGAATTTTGAGAATTTAGGTCAAAATCTTTATTTTTGTTGCTCGAAAATCAATAAGCACTGGATAAAATGGCACTTTTTGACCAAATGTCTTTTATTTTACCAAAATGATTTCCGAGCCCTGCCATAAGGACTATTTTTAACAAATATTGTTGCTCATAGGTATTTTTTTTCAATTATTCGCGGTCATCGGGTGAATACTCGAAAAGTATTTTTTCAGGGAATTTTTCAGCTCTTATTTGAAACTGAATTTTTGCTGTTTTTAAATTGATTTTATGATAGGATTAATTAATGATATCCGACTCTGTATACGACAACTACAACGATTTGAACAATTGTATTTCTTTTACTTCTCCTGTTCTCAGCAATGGGAAAGAGAGTGGCTCAGAGAAGGCCCCTGAGTTTTATCAACTAGCTTTTCACACTCCGGAAGAAGACGATTGGGCGACTTCGAGCAAAGTGGTTTCATTATTGTTTAAAAAAAAACAAAAAATAAATTTTACATGATCTGTTGCTTCGCTTAATTTTATATCTACCATGTTAGGCACAAATTTAGCCAAAAACGGCTTGTTAATCTTTCGTTAACCTGAATTTTTTTTGGATCGAATATTGAAAATCTTCACAGGCAGATCAACGTGATATAATTTTTTTGTATAAACATCGAAAATCAAAATTTTCAACTTTAATTTTTACCTTCTCTTTTTGTGCATTGATATTCTTTGATTCTATTAAAATCAAAATTTTGACCCTACTATAGAATATCCACCACATCCACACCCCCCCACCCCCAAAATTTTTCCTTCTAAAAGTTAAGTAAAGACTACCCAAATTTATGTCCCAGACCCCGGAAAATATGCGTAAACTCTTTATTAGTCACAACTTCCGTACGCTGGCCTACCCCAAGCCTAAGGGCTAAGCCTAAACTTGTTGTTGGCAAGGGTAGTTACAGCAATTTTAAAAGGTCCGATTTGGGGGGGGGGGTGGGGTATTCTATAGTAGCGCCAAAATTTGTATAACGTCATAGAAATGGCCAGCGACACAAGGTTACTACGTACAATTTGGGCAAATCGCATTTGGAAAATTTGAATTGCCGCACCCGATAGAGTGCAACAATTCAAATTTCGGAAAAATCATATTGCGAAAAAAATCCTATTCGAATTAAAAATTTGGGCTCTACTGGAGAACGGGTACCGATTTTTGGCATGTTCCCCCAGTTATTTTTTTCCATGTTTTTGATTCTTTTTTTTATGTTTCTCTGTTCGTCTTGTTTCTTTTCTATTCTATGTTGTATGTTGTAAGATAAAAAAAGGAAAAATTTTAAAAAATAAAACTTTTAAATAACAGAGGAGACCAAGGCAAAGTTTTGAAATAATCTGAAAAAAATAACAGGGTACCAAGGCGAAAAGTCGGTACCCATTCTCCAATAGAGCCCAGATTTGTTTGTTAGTTTTTGTCTCATCTTGAATTTTAGCAATTTGAAATGACGCAATATATCGCTGGCCATAAAAACCTGCAGGCAGACCTTAAACAGCTTCCAAATTAATAGATTTTTTAGATCAACCAAAAAATAATCAAATCTGTGGTTAAAAAAATTAAATCTAAAAAAATCTTTTCAAAAGTAAGCAAATAGTAGTTTTGTGTAAATTTAGAATTTGCAGGTTGCCCACCCATCTCTAAATACTTCATCCACACCTTCAATTGAGCATAATGGCCAAGACTTGGAGAATCTGGTGCAAGAAAATTTGGTAAAGAAGAATTATAATTTTTCACTTCTCACATCTGCTTATTTTCCAATTACTCGTACTAATATAGAAAAACTGCACTCTGTTATCCCCCCTGTTGCTTTGTATTCCTGTTTGTTTTGTGGTTTGTGGTGGGCTTTTTCTCGTATTTCATTTGGTTAGGTTATGGTGTTAATGAAATATTGTTTATTTGAGTTATTTCTTTATTTTTGTTCCAAGTGCCTTGACATTCCACTTATTTATAGTCACCTGTTAGGGTAGTTAACTTTATTATCAGTTTAGCATTTTTTATAGTTAGCTACGGATAGTTAATGGTGTAACTCAGGGTTGTGATATCAAAATATTGAAATAAAGGACATTCGGTAATTTTTCACCAAAAATTACCATTTCATACATTGCTTATTGGGTTTTTAGTGCCGAAAATATATTTTAAAGTAGAGTAACGAAAGTGCTAGAGATTTAGTATCCCAAATAAAGAACAGATGCGAACCCTGTGTCAACCAGAAAATAATTACCGTATTTCTTCTAAAAAGTTAACACTGGTTTATTTTGCAACTAAAAAATAATCAAAAAACTTATGTCGATCTTTTTACATTTTTTCATAAATTACCAAAAGGTGTAATTGCGTGGTAAATTTTGGTAATTGCTTAACCAAAATCTAAAAAGTGAAATCAGTCGATCTCGGGAGAGTTAAGAAAACGCAAAAAACCGATTCGAAAAAAATTTTCTGGGCTGATATACAGGTCATTAAAGTGGAGGGTATTTCCTTAGACAGGCGGCTTATAAGCGGAAATACGGTAATTAACGAATATAACTGAACAATGATATAGACCAACTTTTTCTTGTATTCCTCTTTCAATAAACTGGCCATAATTGAACTCATCCCAGATTAACTTATTTTGACGTTTGACAACTTTATTTCCCTTTAGTTAACTGTATTCGTTTCTCGTAGTATTCTATCTCTATTGTTTTGTTGCTGAACAGTTTAGAATTGTAATAATAAAAATTTCTATATTTTACGGTAGCCTATTTAATTTTAGTCATTGCAACAAAAACTAAATCGCAAATCGGACGAACTAACAGAAGCTAGAGCACATCTTCGTGGTTATTCTAATTTCGCAGATGGATTTAACAATAATTCGGTTAGCAAGCTTTTTGCTTATAATTTTTTTTAAAGATGATTCGGGTTCAGATTTGCCGTCAGAGATGGATGTCATTAGACTGGACTCATTACGTGTTAACGGGAATATTGCTCATTCTGGATTACTGCAGGTTCTTAATGCCTTTTCTGGGTAATAAATAGACGAAAATTTTCAGGTGTTTAATGTACCTGAATTTACGAGGATTTTAATACTCGGTAAGATGTATACATTTTGTTTTTTTCCTTTAGTCTAAAGCTTCACACATCTAACAGAATTTCGAAAAACAATTAAAACTTGCACCGCATAATAAAAAGGACAGTCAGATTGTATAAAGATATACTCACTGCAGAAATTCGAATAAATTATAGTACAGTCGAAACTCGATATAGTGTACACCTTGGAGACCGGCTTCAGGTGTACACTATATTGAGCCGTACACTATCGAGTTTCGACTGTATGCGGTTAAATTTTTATGTTTTTCTAATGCAAAATATACATATAAGGCACTCTGGACTGAGCAAGGACTAAAAGCCACGATTACGGTAGAAAGAATTTTGCTTAGATTCTGCTCTGAAATATTCTCCGTAAAGGTTCGGCTCTATAACTTTCATAACCCTTCGATAAAAGCTAGGCCAGCTGTCATGGCAAAATTTCCTAGGCAAGACCACAATTATTCATCAAAAACAAAAATAGAAGCGGACCAAAATCAGAACTTTGGGTCAAAATCAACATTTATCGATCAAAAAAAGATGATATTTGCTTTAATTGCACTTTTTAAATCAAAGTATAGTTTTTTAAGAACTTTTGAGGTCACAAACAGCTAGTTTATTGAAGGACCACAGCTATTGCAAACAGCGAGAATTTTACACTTTTGAATACGCCCGGATTTTGTTTTTTGTTTTTCAAATAAAGTTACTTATATTAAAATAGGGAAGAACAAACAAGTTCTTGTTAGTGCAGTGGTAAAGCGCATTAAGCGGTCTGAATTGCTACTATGTTCGATTCACAATGCCTGCTTTGTCCTTTTGATGATTTCGTTATTAATTTTAGGGTTGGTCAGTCACCGGCAACAAACCGGTGACTAACCAAAAAGTTTTTAAAACACCAGTCAAAACTAAAAAAGTAACTGGCTAGTAACCGGCAACTAACCGGAAATTTTGAAAAAAAGGAAATCACCCAACCTAATCAATTCTCTAAAAAGTAATCCTGAATATTTTCGCAATAAAAGTGGTGTCCCGCACGCATTCAAACGTGTTAAATTCTCATTGTCGGCGATGGCTATGGTATTTTGAACACTGGTTCAATGCAGTGCTGTACATTTCAAAATTACGGTATAGCACCGGCTTAGAAAATCTTAGCAGCAAGCACCGCACCGGGGACCAATTTATTTCAGCACCGAAACGGAGACAGCCGACCAAAAAAATTTCAAGCTCCGGTCACCGCAGCGGTAGGTTTTTTTTCATGGCAATAAAATTATCAATTAAATGACCATAGCCGTGGCCGACAATGAGAATTTAACACGTTAATATGCATGCGGACATCACTTTTATTGCGAAAATATTCAGAAAAATTTTTAGTGAATTAATAAGGGTGATATAAAAAAAATAAGTGAATTAATAAGATTTCTTTTTTTTTCAAAGTTACCAGTTAGTTACCGGTTATTTAGCGGTTACTAACCAGTCACTTTCGTTAATTTTGACTGGTGTTTTAAAATTTTTTGGTTAGTCACCGGTTGGTTACCGGTGACTGACCAACCCTAAAATTAATAATGAAATTATCGAAAAGACAAAGCGGGCATTGTAAATCGACCCTTAAATTTGGTCCTTTTGACCTCTAAGGGCACCACTTGGTTATAAAACCCGAAATTTTGTGAAGCCAGAATTTCGGTTTAAACTTTCCCCAGTGCTTTCAAATATGCTTTAAAGGCGAAAAAGCACAAAAATTGACGATTGACTAGAGAATTTCCAAGTAACTGACCAAAGTCCAGTAGGATTCAACCCCACCTGAATACTCCACCTGAACTTTCCCCGAGGATCGACAGAGTTTAAAACTCGTTTTCTGTAATTTTGAAGCCTATATAAGAAACTTTGTTACCTCAAAATTTGACCCCAATTTTTTTGCCTATCTTGTAGAGCAACTCATCCTGAGCAACTTTAAAAAGAACTGTCATGTAAAAAAGTTGGTACTGCACGCAAGGTTACGCTCTTTAAAAAAGGATATGGTGGAAACCCCCGAAAAATGAGAAATTTTATATATTTTAAATTGCTGAACATTGTCTTTCCATCCTTTTTTTAGATCATTATATGTCATTAGACGCAGAAATCTCAGGGCTTTCTATATGTAATAAAAGATGACACCACTGAGACCAATTTTATAAATACAATCTTCAAAAAAATTATATGTTTTTAGTGCTATTCTTGACTAGATCTTGGCCATTACACTTTGTCCATACTCAAAATAATAAGCTATTGGACACGGGAGACAAAGCTCTTTCTGGCTTTGAAAAAAAAAATTATTTGATTTCTATTATCATTTCCTAAAAAATGAATCTCGCGCAAACTTTTTGATAACAGCATCCGAAAGCTCTACGAATAGTGCTATAGATAGCGGAAAAAAGTCTGCAAAAAGGGTGGACACTGGGAAGTTTACATACAACTAACATACAATAAACATAATCATTTAGAATTAAAAAAAAAGAATGAAAAACAATGTTCAGCAATTTGAAATATAAAATTTCTCATTTATAATTTCCCACTTGTCGTGCGGCACCGACCTTTGAAATTTCGGCGCTACATGGATATATCATAAATCAGATAATCAGAACAAGAAAACACAGAAAGCACGAGAAAACATTTATGCGGACTATGCCGGATGTAAACGATACACATTAAGACATGACACAAATCTAACTGCTTAGTACAAGAAGGGTATTAGATGAATTCAATAAATTTTTTCCGTGTCTTCCCAACTTGTCATAGCATCGTTTGGAACATTCCGCAACAACATGTCCCTCACTCATGCATTTGAAACAGAACTGCAATACTCCTTGGGATTCTTCGACACTCAGCGGAAGGAAAGGACATTCTTTGTAGAGGTGGTCAATAGCTTTGCAAAGATAACATCTAAGAAGCAACAATCTAGTTATTTTTCATTACGCTAATTTACCGTTGGTGCGTATTCAGATTCGGACAGTCCTTAGCTAAGTGACCGGTATACTTGCAGCGCTGACATTTGTTTTGGAGACATGAAGACTTCAAGTGGTAGTAAGAGCCGCAACCAAAACATTGTTTCCTGCGAGCACGTTTGTGAACTAGAAATAGCAATCAATCGTAATTTATCAATAACTGAAAAAACGCACTCTTATCCGGATGACGATTCCAAATAACTTCCGAGGGTAAATCAAAGGTAGTCTAACCATGAGAACATCTCGCAAGAAGTCGTCCACATTGGATGCAAGACCAAAAGATCTGATTAGGTTTCTCGTGACGCGGAAAAGGCTATTGACTTCTGAAAGGACTGGCTCCTGAATTCGACCAACGTTTTTCCAAACCACAAGAGGATCGATCACAGTCATTAAGCCATAACTAAAAAGGATACTTAAATTGAGCTTCAAAAAAATTAAACCTTTTCTTCCATTCATCGATTAAACTTATTCCTCGCTCAGTAAAATCAAAGGAAGCATAAAATTCAAAGAAGCCATATATTAGCACGAAGATGGGAATAGATGCTAGATGATCTGTGAAAGCTAGATTATAACGACTGAGACAGCTCACAAGCTAAACTTGCCAACTCGCTTTCTGATCGTCGATAAAGAGCCAACAACAGAACTGTCCCACTTGTCCAGATCTTCGTCCACATCTGCAACTGGTGCTTTTGCACAGAATTCTAGTTGCGCTGCTGTTGGCATCTTGATAAGACCGGCATGGATAAGGTAGTAAACAGCCAGCATTTGAATAGTGAAGCTGAAATGTAAAGAAAACGTTCAAAGTACTGATAATGTAGAGGTAAAGAAAATGAATCAGGTTAGACCAGCAACCGGCCAATTGTTTCTCTTCTATTATCGGACAGGACAACATTTACGACAAAGTTAGCAATATAACATTTATTAGGCGGGCGATTACACGGGCTTTTAAAGAATTCACCTCTTCAGGCGATTTTTCACATTCTCAGTATTGCGCATGCCATTTGAATCAAAGAACGTTTTTAAAAATTTGACGAGATACTTGGCTTTCGGATAGTAACTAAACCCGTAAGAAGTTACAATAAATAATGGCAGACACAAACAAACCTGTACAGTAGCCTCAACAATGCAGTAGATCTTAGCCCCTCGGCATGAGTAGTTATATCCGCAGTGAAATTACAACCGTTAAAGTGTATTTTGATGATCCCAACACCTTCGTGAATTTCGACCCTTGATATTGGTAACTTGGCATGGTTGAGCACTTTCCGTAATTCTTGGAGATATTGAACAACAGCGATTCTGAAAACCTCAGTAATGGACTATATAGCAAAAACTTATTACACTTACTTCACCGGAATTTGATTTCGCTTGGATATCGATAGGACGGCACCAGTAATCACGCAAAAATCCAGGTCACTATCGAATAACGCAACTCCAGTGCGCACGCTTCCATGTGTAGAAATCTTGACACTAGAATCATAGCTAGTTTGACCATCTGAAGAAGTGCATTTGACCCATCTTGCCGCTTGCTGGATTGCTGTTCTGATAGAATGAGCTGTTTGGAAGTCGCCTTCCTGCTGCAAAGAAAACCTTATTAACGAAATTATAGGGACATTTACGAATTAACCAATTCAATATGCCCTATCCACGCATTGATTCGTTCTGAGGTTCGAACTGTAAGATTGCTTTTGAGATCCCAAAATTTCATAGCTGCTTCATGAGCCATTTTGGCACTGATTCCAGCCTGAAAATAAATTACATAAATATACAGTTAGCGCACGCTATGGATAAGCTTGCCTACCATTGGTTTGGATTTTATTTCAGGGCTTGAGTTTCTAGAGGTCATCATTGGAGGCGTGTTGGTATCTTCATTTGTATCATAACTCTGCGTAATCATGACGTCAAAATTGTTATTTGGAGGTCTCGGAGATAATTTGAGGACCACCATTACTGTTTAAAGAATCTTTCAGGCAGCACAGTATCTAAAAAGTCAGACATACAATGCTTTCAACAGATCTCGAGAATTGATTGACGACACAAACAGCGTAACAGCACTAATAACTACTTTGGCGCAACTAATTTTAAAAATGTTGCTTTGATGAGTTTCCCTTATTTTTCGCGCGCTTTTAAAGGGCCATTGCCTCCGACAACGGTTGTCCCCCGCCAATTCAAAAAACTTCCGATCATTGAACGGCCAGCGTCAGCTTGCGACATTTCAAATCGCGACAATTCAAATTGCGACGATTTCAAATTGCGACAATTGAGATTGGAACAATTCAAATTGCGACAAATTCAAATTGGGGCAGGAGCAGCCTGTGTCAAATCACGTTGTGCCACCGCAAATTGTGCCAAATTCAAATTGTGACAATTCAGGGCGGCACTTTTGATCTACACCCTTTTGATCTACAACACTTTTGATCTACACCCTTTTGATCTACACCGAATTTAAATTAATCTTTTTTTGTCTCGTGAAGGACTCCTATTATTTAAAAAGGTTTTTCTGTAATCCAACCTCGGTTCTGATGGATGATCCAGGCACTTGACCAAACCAAGTGGTCGACCGAACTGAGTGGTATAATTTATTGTAGATAAAGATCAGAATTTTGAGTGTCAGTATTCTGACCAGCGTAATTATCTTGGCTTCTTCGGATGTTGGCTTCTTTTTGGACTCGTTCTTGGTTTTTTTCACGCGAATTAACTTAAATTTTGCGTGCCACGTGGTTTTATACTAAATATTTCATTCTTGGTAAACAGCCTGATTCTGACTACCGGAATTCTTAGTTTAATATCGGCTCTATAATAACTAGTTTTGATGATCATTTTTGTTGATCTCATTAACGAGTTTTTTCACAATGGTGTCCACTTGGTTCATGTGAGGTCCACATGGTCAACTTTTTTCTTTCATAGAAACACTCAATACTTACAAACGTTCGATAACTTAAAAACCTTCAAATCAACTTTATCTACAGCAAATTTTATCGGTAAGCAATTATAACATTTATCAAAAGGAAGCTAACAGCAAAAAGAGGTTACAGTTTTTCTGTGCGAATCATTTCTTCGATTTCTTTTCGAACCACGGACATATCTTTCTGCAAGAATTTCATCTGATCCTGACGAGACAAGCAGTCCGCAAACTTGCACACGAAGGCACCGCAATCAAATGAATTGCTTTGTGTAGGGATGTCCTGCAAAAACACATATTATTTTCAACGATTCCAAATCTATATTATACCTTTGCACAGGCACTGATCCAAAGAGATGGATTTACCTCATCGTATCCCCTTTCCACAGCAAATTCTTTGAGAAAGTCTCTTAACAGAATTTTTCACAACAATTGTCTACTAAAAATATCTTACATAAGCAGGCTTAGATGCTTTTCACCATCTCCGTGCATTGAGTCATAAAAATCAAGTCTACCCTTCAATAAATTGACTGCCTAAACCTGACATTGTACTGAAAACCACAAATTTTAGGTATACCACTAATGACCAATGCCCTGTGATGTGAATCGGCACGAAAAGAAGATCATGTTCAAAAAGATCTGCATTGATTGTCCAATTGAGCACGGCTTTGGGACCTTTCTTTGCCAACTCCGGGTAGAAGAACGAGTCAAAAGCGTATATCTTAAAAAAAGACTTACACTTATACAGTGAAAAATTGGCAGTACCTTCGGCACCATTTCGTCGCGCAAACTTCGCTGGGCTAAAAGCTGTAGATAGCAGCTGATAACGTCCCCATTCAACCACTGCTCTGTTTTGAGACACTGAAGAATCCGCTCCGTTATCACAATTCCAAACTTATCTGAGCAAAGCTCATCTAGCAAATCTGCATCGTGAAGATCTGAAAATATATCAGTATACACTTCCAATCATGCAAAGCTTACCAATCGTATCATCTAGTGTGATTACTGCAACTGGTTCACTGACTTCGCCAATAAGTCCGCTTCCCTCTCGAAATGCCGAAATTCCAGTACATGAAGCCGTTGAGATCCTTAAGCATAGGCTTGTTTTTTTTAGACGTAAGCAGCTCGAAATTCATTCTGACTCTGAAAAACGTTTTCACAACTGCAATAAAATACGATCATACGGTGAGAAATTCTACATAAAAATAAATGGATATAAATATAGCATAATATAGCCCCACATGGTAAACCACCTGGATACCCCCACTCGAGGAACCACCTCAATACCACGACCTAAGTACTACTAACAGGGTGATCCATCCACCTATTCATCGACCTAAACTATTTGAGCATTGGGTAACACTTATATCACTAACTGAGTGCATATCACTACATGGTAACCACCACTTGGGCACTTCCACTTGAGTAGCGTAGATGTTCAGATATCCACTACCTGAAATTTGGTTCAATGCATGGATCATCCAGTAGAAACATTTTAGAAAAACATTTTAAATAATAGGAGTCCTTCACGAGACAAAAAAATTGATTTAAATTCGGTGTAGATCAAAAGGGTGTAGATCAAAAGTGTTGTAAATCAAAAGTGCTGTAGATCAAAAGGGTGTAGATCAAAAGTATGTAGATCAAAACGGCTAGAGCCATTGTGCCACGATTTTGATACGTTTCACTGCAGAAATAATCAAATTTTTATTCTTATGTTTTTTTGAATTGGCAAAATTTTATTTTGCCACAATTCGCGGTGTTACAATTTGAGTTTGGCACAATTTGAATTGGGCACAGTGTAATTTGGCACAATTTGCGGTGGCACAATTTGAATTGTTAGAATTTGAATTTGGCACAATTTGCGGTGGCACAATGTGATTTGACACAGGCTGCTCCTGCCCTCAAATTGCGACATTTCAAATTGCGATAATAATAAGGTCTACGTTCTCAAAAATTCTGTCATCTAAATAAGCTCCTGAATTGCGACTGACCATGAATATACCTGTATGCTTATCTTTTGCAAGCTTACGAGTTTCGCTGACTTAAAATGACACCTAGATGGTATCCAAAAAACCTGGAAAGTATTCTTTGCGTCATAGGGGTTCAAACCATCATACTCGGTTTTGAGAAAATTTTGCGGGAATTTAAATTGTTTAGTCCAACCAAATCAAGTGGTCGACCACCGGGAGCGATTTTTTTTTACTTTTTTGGCTCCGAAACCTGTTTTCTGGACTGATTCGGGCATGCCGAAGATGGTTTCATAATGGTGAAACGCCGTTTTCTCAAGTATTTTTCTAGTTTTGGTAAAATCGAGTTTTGGTAAAATCAATTGTATGCCAATACTCGAAAAATACCATACAAAATCTTATTTTACTATTATCAAACCCTCTTCAGCGTGTTCGAATCAGTCCAGAAAACAAGTTTTGGAACCCAAAAAAGTAAAAAAAATTGCTCCAAGTGGACGACCGCTTGGTTTGGCTCGTTCAAACTGAAAAATTTTCACTAAAAGGGAGAGTGAAAGTAAGACTGAGAGGCAATTTTTCCTTTAGGGTACACACTGAGAGTGCGAGTCAGAATGAGAGTGAGAGTGAAAGGAAAATCTGCTAATTAAATACGGGGCTTTACTGAATAAGTCTAACATACTCTCTTGATCAGACAGCAGTCCACGATTTCCTGTGCGATATAAGTTAGTAAATGCTTTCGGTGCCGAGTTTTCCCTACTCCGTGAAAAAACTTTTAGAAATAATAGAAACACGTGGAACAGGAGCTTATTTAGATGAGAAAAATTTTCAGAACATAGACCTTATTATTGTCGCAATTTAAATTGTCGCAATTCGATTTTGTCGCAATTTAAAATGTCGCAAGCTGTCGCTGGCCCATTGAACTTCTGTACGGATTTTTCAACTTGGTTCTAACACAACTATACCTAAAATTAAATCATGGGCCTTGTTTTGTTAGAAATTACGCTGAAAAATCCGTACAGAAATTTAATGATCAGGCGAAAATTTTCTAATTGGTGCGGGAAAATTGGTAATGAAATTGCTAATTGGTGCCGTCCCCAAGGAATGAGCGATTTTTCAAGTTTTGTTACTTAGTAACAGCCATAATCTTTTCAATTCAAAAATTTTTTATGAGGCATAAAGACACGTTCACAATGAGTGTCGACCTGAGTGCAAACTTTGGCGTGTTTTTAACGCGGGAAAAGCTGTCCTTTTCTTCACTGAAACTTTTTTCTGTTGATATTATTTTGCAGCCAAGGTTCAGAGCTTCAAAATGAGCTATTGACAAGCAACATCTGATGAAAAAAATTTGGGTAAAAATAAAAAAATAAAACAAAAAAAATTGAACATTTCTTTTTGTTTTTCTAAGAAATAAATTTCATTCGCGAAATTTCCAAATTTACACGTCATTATTTCAGATCTAAAACCTCGGCTGGCTAAAAGACTTACTCCCTGTCTTCCCGCCTATTTATTGCTCATGGCTTTTCGTTTCTACGACTCTTCTGTGGACGATGCCGCCTTAACTGGCCTTTTTAACGCCGTACACGGTAAAAATTATATTGATTTTACGTTCCACATGACCAACTCGTGACCAATTCAACTCTAGCTAGAAATGTTTTAGAAAAAATTATTCGGCGCTAGTAGCGAATACACCCCCCCCAGAATCCGAACTTTTGAAAAATTGCTGTAACTACCCTAAGCAAACAACAAGTTTTAGGATTGGCCCTTAGCTTGGGGGTAGGGTTGACGAGCTGCGGTCGACCGCGACCGCAAAGACCGCAGCACCGCAGGCAATTTTGACCTAAAGACCGCGACCGCAAGACCGCATCTGAAATTTTAAAAGACCGCACGACCGCGGCATGTGATTGCGGTATTTTGCGGTTTTAACCCGTTAAAGGATTCGCTTGGCATTCTGTTTACAAGACCAAACGACTCGGTTGGAACAAGACGACCAAACGACTCTATAACGACTCGGTTTAGCCGGTCCCTTAAGAGTCGTTATAGAGAGCTTAGACTGTACTGATATTGTTGGGAATAAAATCATTATTTGGAGTTGTTTCATGGGGATTTCATGCGTTTTACGTAGATCTGCTAAAGACCGCACGACCGCGCGGTCAACCGCACTTCCATTTCTCAAAGACCGCGACCGCGTTTCAATTTTTGCAAAAGACCGCGACCGCACGACCGCATTTTGTCAAATCGTCAACCCTACTTGGGGTAGGCCAGTGTATGGAAGTTGTGACTAATAAAGAGTTTACGCATATTTTCCGGGTCTGGGACATAAATTTGGTACTTTTTACTTAACTCAAAAGGTGAAAAATCGTAGGGGGGGGGGGTATGGCTATTTCTAGAGTCAATAATTATATTGAAAATGTTTGACTTATTCAATAGTTGGTAGTCCCGAGTTTTGATTGTCGTGGTTTGTCATTCGTCATTCATTTCGCTTTTTAGCTGTGCTCAGAGAGACTTCCATGGTTCTTTATTATTAAACCTAATTAAAATATTAAAATTTACTTTTTTCTTTTCAGACCTCCAACGATACGGATGTACTTGCACTCTGGCTTGTGAATTCCTGGCGATTACTAAATCTGCTTCGACAGTACAGCAATGACAAAAACTGGAGCACACAAAATAGCCTCTTCAAAACACTTACTGTATCAAAAACTTTAATCTTGAGCCCATTCGAAACCAGCTCAAGTTGAGAGTTGATGTTTTCTACACTAAATTTAATGAAGAGAACCGTAGAGGTATTTTTTCATTTTTTATTTTGATGTTTGATCAACTATTTTCAGCCTCTTCTCATTCCAAAAATTGGTCAGTTTTTAATGTAAACTATAGTTGTATAAGTTGGTTTATGGGGTTTCCTGACCATGAACCCGGTCGGAGAATCCCGCTTTCTTTCCTCTGCATTTTCGATATCCTTTGCCTTTCTTACATCAACACCATAAATTTAGTATATCTTTTTCATAAAGTCACCGAAGTTTAGTTTCCTGCAATTCTGCAGCATGAAAGCTGCGAAATTGTGTGCAATGGAAAAGATGCTGGAAAACGTTATTTAGTTGACCTTTTGGAAGCTGGTAAGTTAACTGTCTAAAGCTTGCGAGCCAGACGTGAAAAACAGTACAAAGTGTACTCATAACCTGATTAGCTCAACTTTGTGCACCACAAGCTTAAGAATTTGGAGCTGATCACATCTTAATTGGACAGGTCTTCCATCAAATATCCAGTTGGATATGTTCTCTGGCCTCAATCACATGATATTCCGAAAGGAACTGTGCACTCCTGACAAGGCTATTTCCATCAAGTATGGAAAAAAACGAATGTTAAATTAAAAATGAATCAAGTTGAATTGTTGCCCCTAAATTCTGAATTCTTGCCCCTTCTTTATGCTTTTTTCGGTCAGAAATTAACGAAAAAACGCAAAAAGGGGTATGAAATTCAGATTTTAGGGCAACAAATCCAATTTGATCAAATTGAAAATTGACTTCTCATTTTGCAGACATAATGTGACAGAGATTCAAAACTGGTTATCTGAAAACAAACTAGCCGGCTCGGAGATGTTTGAGCCCCTTATTCAAGCATCCCATCTCTTGCAAATTCGCAAGTCAGTGGCTTACTTAGACGTGTTATGCAGCGAAACCACAGCATTAATGCCTAAACAAGTGCTCGCTATACTCCGACATTTCACACCATCTGATGGTTTTGAGGAAGATGTTATGATGAGGAATTTATCAACAAAGTGACTCAAAAATTTGCTTTGAGAAATGTGACTAGCACTAATGAAAAGGTAGTTATTTTTTTAGACAAAGTTAAGTATAGGGTTGTCGAGTACTCGAAATTTTTGAGCATTCAACTCGAAATCTTATCGAAACTCGAAATTTTCGAGTACTCGACTCGATACTCGAAACCTGAAAAAATTTCGAATATTACTCGAAATTACTCGACTTCGAGTAGAATTTTTATCAATTTTTTGGGTAGAAATTTAATCATTTGACGTTGGTAAGACATAGGAAACCCAAAAAAAATTGGTCCTCGAGCACATTTTTGGTTATTAAATTTTATACTTCAAACATAAAATTTTCGAGTACTTGACGGACAATACTTTTTTCGGCGCAAATTTTTGTTTTGCGTAATTAGATTGAAAATTTTTCAATTTTTTAAAAAAGTTTTAACATCATCATGTAGCTACGCTCTTCTGGTTTCTTATGAGGTATCATTTATTGCATATTCTCTGAAAAATGAAATACAAAAAGCTAAAAGTATGAACTAAATTGTTGTTCTGATTTGGTTCATACTTCAGCTTTTTGTATTTCATTTTTTAGAGATGATGCAATAAATGATACCTCATAAGAAACCACAAGAGCGTGGCTACATGATGATGTTAAAACTTTTTTAAAAAGTTGAAATTTTCAATCTAATTACGCAAAACAAAAATTTGCGCCAAAAAAAGTGGATTTGTGCAAAAAAAAGTATTTTTGCGCCAAAAAACGTATTGTCCGTACTTGACTCAATTCTCGAAACTCGAAATTTTCGGTTCGAGTACTCGACTCGATACTCTAAACTCGAAAAATTTCGTATAATACTCGAAATTACTCGATTTCGAGTACTCGACTCGACAACCCTAGTTAAGTACACATCGGCACTTAAAGGAACATGCTTACGGTGGTCTGTTCGTTTTCTCCTAATCATTGATTTTCTGTTCGGATTTTTTAACTTGGTTTTTAACAAAACAAGGCATTTAGGTGATATTTTAGGTGTAGTTTTGTAGAAACCAAGTTAAAAAATCCAAACAGAAGATCAATGATTAAGGTTTTTTTGAATTGCCGGAAGAACCGCCAGACCAACGTGAACATGGTTCTTTAAAGGACATTGCCGTCTACGGCCACGGAAATTTGGACTTTTTGAATTGGCGGGGGACAGCTAAATTACTGCGAAAATATTTTTTGAAAATATTTTTAGTTTGCAAATTAAATTTTCCAAAATTTCGAACGATCTACTAGTCGAGGCCCACGTTGCTTGTCATTGCCAGATCGGACAAGATCTAACATAGCCACTAACGGGGACCGCAAAAGGTTGCCTTAATTCTTATTAAGACCCCGTTAATACTCGGAGCAATAGACCTGTTTTGGGCGAGTGGATTGCTCCGGTGCGATGGATCTGAGTTGAAGGTCCCTAGTGGACCTTCTCGTTAATCGAGACCTGGGGGAGGACCGATAAACCGCCTAATTGGAAAAATCTTTTACAGATTTTCCCGGCAACAAATGCAAGGATAAATAAACTCTTTTTATTTTACCCAAATACAAAATAATAAAGCAAAATTGGCTCAAACTCTGATTGAGTTCCGGTTATACGGCAAAAATATAGATTTGTGAACCCTTTTGATCGGGAGGGGGCGTTTTTATAAGCCCCTGTTGTGCACCCTCGTAGGGGCAGTTAGTCCATTCCAGATGGCAGATTCTCCTCCCATTTCTCCGATCGTATTTCACTATCGGCGGGCAAGGGCAAAATGTGGTGCTGGCCAATTTCGCCCTTGTTCCTATCAGGGGCTAGAATCGGCTCTCCAGTTTGTTTACTGGTTGGCCAAGGCAAAATATGTTGTTATACATATTTTGTTTTGGCCGATTGGAACATGAGGTCCCCCTGGCCTTTTGTCCAGGAATATATTTTGGTTTCCCCTAATAAAGGGCATTATTACCCCCAAAAGTTGAAAGCAACTTTTGAGCAATTTAGTCATAAACAATTCTCAAGTTCTACAAGATACCTTGGCCCTTCAAAGGCTATTTCTGCTAAACCAAAAAACTCAAGACCTTTAAATATAAAAATTTATTTTCCCGCGAAGGGCCAGAAACAACAAAAATAAATATCACCACGCCAGATTTGGCCTCTCTTTTAATTTAGCTCATCGCTTCCGCGACAGCCACTGCACTACAGCTTACTTATAGTTGCGGAAGACTCGCTTCGACCAATACACATAAATTATAATTTAATATGAAAATAAATAAATAATTCAAAATATTTTCGCAGTAATTTAGCTGTCCCCGCAATTCAAAAAGTCCAAATTTCCGTGGCCGTAATGGTCCTTTAAGCAAAGTGTAAGCGGCAATTAGAGGGGGGAGCGCTTATTTTTCGATCGACCTCAAGGGTGGGCGGCAATTGGAGGGGGGGCGGCAATTGGAGGGGGGCGGCAATTAGAGGAAATACGGTAGTTGTTTTTTATTGTTAAAGTTCGTTTTCATTTTTGTTGATGTTTTGATCAATGTTATTATACATGTTTACTGTCAACTAATTGCCTACAGTGTCGTTTTCAAAATAAAAAAAAAGGTCTCGTCGAAACACATTCAAGTAAAAAGATATGAGCAAAACCAATCCCGACGAAAATTTGGGCCACCCTGTAGAATCAAAAGGTGGCATACTTTTTTAAAACTAAATAGCATTTCAGGATGAATTGCTGATGCGAGGCACATTTTTGGAGCCTTTCAACTCAGAATCCTTCCTCTACTCTGACTTCCAGCTTGAAACACTCTCTTTACCTACATGTCTGGATTTCCAGTCAGTGTCTAGGATAATCTAATTTTTTTTCTTTCATATTTAATGGGTATTCAATATCTTCCAACCAATTTTGATCACTTAAATTTCGCTTAACTGATAATTAATTTTTTTCTGAATGCCAGTTATGTTAATGGGGGATTTGGCTATGCAATAGTCTATATTTTTTGCGCAGATATAAACTATTTATGCTTTTTTATACACTCTGATTTTTGTCTATAATATTCAACGTGAACTTTGTGCCTAGTCACTTTTTTGTCTCATATTTGCCAGTTTTATGTTAAATTTTTTTTATATTCTTCAATAAAAAATGTTGTAACAAGGGATCCACACTTAGTGTAGGATCACACAAAAGGATCATCACTTAGGCTTAGGCTTTGGGCCTTGGGCATTAGGCTCAGGCACAACACGTAATAATTTCACCACTTTTCCAAAAAAAAGTATGGTTTTTGGAGTACCTGAAAAATTATGGATGGGGAGGGGGGTATATTACAGTAGCTTTTTTTTGGGGGGGGGGGGTTATATGACAGTAGCGTCGAAAAACGTTATATACTTTAAATACCTCTTCGAAAATCTTTATCTGACTAGACATCCTTTTTTTGCCACGGCTGTTTTTAAGGGCGTGAAAACTCATTTAGAAGTTGAGCGGAAACAATATAAGATGAGTTGCTGAATAATCGATAATTGGCCAATGAAAAGTAATTAAAAGTGGGTCAAAAATACAATTCCACAACAACACTTCTTTTGAAGTTAGGGTGGCCGTCTTATTACTGGAAATAAGGTTCTTAATTCTGATGACCAAGGAAAAGTGTGACACCTCAAATATTCTAAAGTTTAGGTCTCAAACAAGGTATGCTTGAAAGCCTTGTCTAGAGCTGTCAAATAACTGTCTAGAGCTGTCAAATAAAAATTTTTAAGGATTCTGGCTGAAATTTTCATGTTGATGCGTTCTAAATTCCCCGCCCGTTCAAGTGTTCAAACGAATTTTTTTTTGAGCGCACGAAAAATTTCCAGCGAAAAGTTCGAAATCGAGCGTTCGATTCGACAACCCATGTTGATTTTTCGTGCGCTCGAAAAAAAATTCGAATATACTCTTTCAAATTTACCGTGTATATTTGTCGACTTCTCTCTTCTTCTGGCGGCCTAAGCCAAAATTTGAGTTTTGAGCTCTGAAATTGTCGAATTTCGAATCAAGCGCTCGACTCAAAAATTTCGAGCGCTCGACAACCCTATTTAAAATTTTGTCACAAGATATAATAATAACAAATATAGATAAAGGATTCCTAATTTTTTTCTTAACTTTTTTGGTCGAATTTGAAAAATGCCGTCTTTTAGCTGAAAAGTGCCGTCTTTTTTCCTTTTTCCTTCGGCACTTTCAGTCATAAACGGCATTTTTCAGTTTCGACCATTTTTTGGCTAAAAAAATTTATGCCACAAGAAACTAAAGCATAGTATTTGGCATTCTATTCGCTAATAATTTTTACACTACGCATAAAATGCTTTTTCTCACACTCGACAGTTACAAGTTCCAAAAAGTTATAATAATAAAAGTGAATTCACACTTTTATAAGTTAATTAATTAATTTAATTACACTCACAACAATAGAAAAAGAAGTTCTGCCTGAGGTAGACGTATTTTTACATGTTTTTATTGTACGCAAAAGGCATTTTTCACATTAAATTGTCAACAATTATAACAAATTAATTGTTTGCACACAACCACAATTTTTCAAAATACACGTGCAATTTTTTTCTTACCATTTTTCAATACTTAATTATGGGGTTTTTTTTTAAAGCAAATTTAATAAAAGACCATCTTAAATGTTCTTGCTTTTGACACAAGCTTTTCAAAAGTGAAGAATTAAGAGTGCCAAAACAATAAATTTGGCTGCATTTGAAAGCTTGTCCACTCAATCAGATAAATGCTTTTCTAATCCTTATTTTATTTATCTTTCCAACCTTAGCCAGTTTCTGATAGAAACATTGACCCTACTAGCAAATACATCCCCCTCCCCCCACCATAAATTTTCCCTTTTAAAACTTAAGTAAAGACTACCCGATATATTTCCCAGGCTCCAGAAAAAAGTACGTAAGACATTTATCAGTCACAACTTCCGTACGCTAGCCTACTCCCGAGCCTAAGGGCTAAGCATAAACTTGTTACTTGAAAGTATAGTTACAGCGATTTCGGGAGGGTCAGATTTATGGGGGGCTAAGGCTAAACTTGTTGTTTTTGAAAGGTAGTTACAGCAACTTTGCCCGCTTATTTTTGTTGGCTAAAAAGACGTTTTAGGTACAAGATGCAGCAAGTTTTTTTCGTGGATGAATTTCGGTCATTCGGTATTCGGTATTCTGGCAAGACTTTGTTTTCGTTTTAAAACTGAGATGGCGGAGAGTAAATGACACCAAACATCTAAGTAATTCTGTTTAGCTCTATCGAGCAACATTGAACGAAAATAACAAAATTTTTCACCCATATTTGTATTGACACCCATCCATTGTCTTTCAGGCAGTTTTAGAGTTTAAGATTTTTTTTCGAATCAAGTTACTCGGTCAGGAATCTGTTTTTGAGTGTGAATCAGAAGGTTAAACATTTTCCTAGAAAAAAATCTTTGATATTTTGGTGCTTACTGATCCCGAACTGTCTGAAGGTCCGACAAAATAAGGTTGTATCGCAGAAGAGGTGGAATTTTGGGTTCTGATACGATGAAATAGCTATGCTTCTAATATCCGCGTATCGTTTTACTTTTATAACTACCGTTTTATTTGTAAACTACCATTGTTTTGATAAATTCATTAGAAAATTTGCGCATATTTTTTTTATAAAAAATTGATTTGTGTACGGTTCACCGAAATAAAAAAGCCCTTTGTCAAAATTTCATGGACAGATCATTTCCGAGTGAAAAAATGGTCAAGCTGCAATCTTTGAAAAGTTGAATACACTTTTATTGCATTCTCCTTCCAGCAAACATGACCTTGTAGCCAACCAACACAAAAAAGAAGAAGAAAGGACAACTAAGTTGTGCTGCCGGAAATTAAAATTCGCTTTTTAATGGCATCCACCATTGGGTTACGCCCTCTTGATCCATATCAATAAATCCAGACCCCCGGAGGCATCAACACTCCAAACATCTGCTGTTGAGGATGGTGACCACCTTCAATCCACTTATAAATGGTGAATTGGGCCGTAAATGATGGCTGTACTAGGGGTTCTAGTTTCACTTTTTGTTGTCCAAAAGTGTGCATAAGTTTTGAAGGGATTCCCGCTGGGAAGGGACAGGTGTGCAGGCTACCAGGGCCACAAGCCATCCTTGTTTGGGGGTGGGTCTTTAATTATTTCGGTATACCTCCCCACCTACTTCTAATTGCGTAACTCTTTTGAAGGATTACTATTGTTGGTAGGGATGGCCATTTGCTTGCACAACAACAAAGAACCTACTGTGTTCCGCTTCAACAAATTGCAGTTTTGATCTTTTTGTTTGTGTTCCTATTGATACTTTTTTAATTTGGCATTTTAATTTTAGTTTGTGTAGAATTACTTCTATCATTCAAAATCAAATATATTAAATTAATTAAAAAAATATTTCTTTTTTTTCAACTTTTTGCGGTGGAAAGTAAAATAGTGATCAGAGATCGAGCGGGATGGTCTCTAGGACAGGTCCCGTCCTGTCATAATCTCTAGTAAAAAGAATATTTCGACGTTAAATTTGAAGTGTCTTTTTGCTACTGTCTGCACTGTAGATTTTGTTAAATTTTTCTACTTTTATGTTTAGATTTTCCTATTTTTTTCTAAGCCAACAACATATTTGATTGAACTCTTCAACCTTTTCAACAAAGAGTAAAAACAATAAAAAAATAGTTGAACAGGCAAAAAAGACAACGGTAAGTTCAATAGAATATAAAATAGAATTAGCCAAATCTGTCATTCCTATATTGTAAAGCATAGTCGATTTACTTATAGTATCTAAAAGGATTCTCACCAAAAAATAGAGCAATGAAGAGTCTTTATTAAAAGAAACATGCGAAAATGCCTTAGTCCTCCTTTGATTTTTTTTAAATTTTTTACAGGGCGATCAAATAATTTTGGAACTATTTCGGTCATAACTTTTTCTAGGAGCCGCGTTCTATGAACAGATTGACTCTATTACAGATTTACTCAATTTACAATTAAAGTTGTTTTGGTACCCTTGTCTTTAGGCTATGGTATGTGGTTGGCCTCTGCATAGGTAATGAATTTTCGCATGTTTCTTTTACTCAAAACTTTTTATTTTTCTTATTTTGGAGAAAAGTGCTTTCGGCTATTATATGTAAATCGACTATGCTATGCAAGATAAAATTAACAGATTTTGCTAATTCTATTTTACAGTTCACGGGGTTTCTTTTTAAATATCTAATATTCCAGCACTGGCACTACCTGGATGACGGACGAACAGGCGTGCAGCTCTAGTATAGATCATATCCCTGAAGAACTACTAGTAAAAATCTTGAGCAAAGTCAAATGCAAAGATTTGGCCCAAATTCAGCAAGTTTCTTCTCGTCTGAAAAGGCTAATCCAGCATCATTCCCCTTGCCTTAGCCGCCCTACCATCGAAAGATTAACTATTCGTATGGTCAACACAACACCTCAAACACTTGAAAACTTTCAACCAACTTTCCTGCTAACTGTGCCAAAGAATTTGTGATTGAGACGACCAGAAAAAGGCAACGCAGACACCAATCCATCGTTCAAAAACACTCACCACCTCACTTCTTGCGCAATTTAAGCAAAATGTTGTGGAGTTCAGAGATTGGACCATCGCTCGACTTTGAAAGTTTAGAAATAAGCACAGAAATTTTTGGCCGAGTTTAATAGATTCAGCACTAATTTGAGGTAAATTTACTTTTTTTTTAAATTTTGATAAATTTGGGAACTTGTATTATACTTTTAACAGTATTTTTCCTAAAATTCACATGCCGCATATGATCTAATAACCCCTCTCCTTAATTTTTACTATGGTTTGATAGCTAGGGCTGTTTTCGATTTACAATTTCAAGAATTTTCGGGGTTGAAAAGTAATTCCCTTAGGGGATCAATTCAGCATATCCGGTACTTCATGAGCCCTGAAATAGTTTGGTATATAATGCAAAAGAAATAGCTTTTTCGTGGCCCGTTGCGGTTTGTGAGCTATCCAGCCTTACCATCAGTCGAACATTCAGGGGGCCAATGGAAAACTATAAGGGCTTAATTACAGTCATAGGCGTACCCAGAATTTTCTGGCAAGGAAGGCTAAATAGGCTAAAAATCCTGACAGGGAGGACTAAACTGGCCGAAAAATGAAAAAAAAGGCTGAAAAAAACGAAAAAAAGGCTGAAAAAATCCTGAGGGGGTGGGCCATAGCCTAACTAGACCCTTCCCCTTCCCCTGGGTACGCCTATGATTACAGTCGAAATTGGAAAAAATGCTGGAAAAAATCATACTTTTTTGAAATCAGGCAAATTTCTAGCCGCATCCAAACGAAAAACTTCTAAAATATATATATATAAATTTTAGAAATGTGAGATTGCTAAATTTTATTCTCTGCAATTTCATGTCGACGACAGGATAGAAAAGGAAATGATCGACCAATTCAGAAAACTACTAACTAGATGCTCTACCAAAGGCTTAAAATTATGTATAGAGTTCTGTATTGGTTCAGAGCATCTGATCACAGATGAGGTGGGTTTATTCGCTGAATAGTTGGCTGCTTAAATCTGCCAAACCCATAAAATAGGCTGCAAAAAATAACAAAGCGGCTTGTTCAAAAGGAAATCACTACTGTTTAGTGTTATAAATTTATTGCCACTAGAGCAAATAAATCCATAAAAGTTGATGGGAAAGAGCTGCTAAAATCATCTCTTCTTCCCTCCCAATAAGTTTTATACTGAAAAGTTATCTTTGCTCGATCTTGGCACAAAAATTTGTAAGATTTTGATTGAAAAAATATATTCTAAAAAATTCTTGAAGGTAGTAATGGAAACCGAATTTCTCAAAGTTTACAAAATAACCTTTCAGCAACTTTTACGTGAAAAGATTTTATAAAGTTTTTTCAAAAAAGGTATCAATTAACATATAAGAGGGATTTTAACACGAGAATAGCACATAAAAAAGTAAATTCCTCTATTAAGAAGAAACAAAATTCACCTAAAAGAAATTTTATTAAACATTATTTTAAATCGGGATCTTGCCGTACATGCTTTCCCATGAATTGTGCTTGATATCAAATTACCGGACTGCTCGTTTTGTTGTTTTTTAAATTTTCGATATTCTAAAAACAGTCTAATTAGTAAAACTAGCTTATTCTTTTATTTTATTGGAATTCCAGCCGATTAAAGACAAAAAAGGGCAAAAATGCCCAAAACAATATTTTTAAGAAGTTTAAGCTGCCGAAAGATGCTTAAAACATGCTTTCAGGTGGCTGTCGACGATTCCCGAAAAAAAAATTTTTGACTAAATTTGACTTTTTCCCTTGGTCCACAAGGCGATTCAATCTAAAAGGGCACCTGGATGACCAGAAAAGGGTTTGTTTATTGGTATTCTACCCTGTTTTGGCCATTGTGGCTGGGCAAAAAGAGACTCTATATGCATTTCGTTATCAAAAGCACTGATCGAATTTAAGTCTAAGGGTGGTGAGCAGTGCTGTAAATTTTGGAATTTCGGCACCGGCACCGCACAGGGCACCGACTTCCAAATTTTCGGCACCGGGCACCGCACCGGGCACCGGCGGTGCCGGTGCCGGAGCCGGTGCTGCTGGTGTCGCACCGGACATTTTTTTATATATGTTAAAAAAATTATCAATTTAATTTTGAATTTTTTCAGCTAAATTGCAAAAATGAACAATGTTATCGACATTATTGTGTTGTTTCGAGCCGAATTATAACTTAATTAGCTGTTGCCGGGTATGATACATATCACTTGCTGGTGCGGCACCGGTTCGGCACTGACGTCTAAAATGATGGCACCGGGCACCGACCTCTAAAATTTCGGCACGGGCACCGCACCGGGCACCGACCTCTAAAATTTCGGCACCGGGCACCGCACCGGGCACCGACCTCTGAAATTTCGGCACCGGGCACCGCACCGGGCACCGACCTCTGAAATTTTGGCACCGGGCACCGACCTCTAAAATTTCGGCACCAGGCACCGCACCGGGCACCGCACCGGGCACCGACGGTGCCGGTGCCGCACCGGTGCCATTTACAGCACTGGTAGTGAGTGCGCGCAAGGAGGAGTAAACTTTTTGCGAAAAAGCGGTTAGCCGAATCAGAATTCCAGTCTTATGGGCTTAATCGATCAGAATTTCACCCTGAACCATTCTCAACCATCTTAAACCACCCTAAGCACTGATTTAGGGTAGTTAGATACTGCTCTGGAGCAGTTCGGGATAATTCAGGGTTGTTTAAGATGGTTGAGAATTGTCCAGGGTGAAATGCTGAGCGATTCAGCCGATGGGACCGGAATTCTGATCCGCCTAATCGAATTTTCGCAAAAAGTTTACCACCCCTTCAGTCAACCCCCAAAAACCAATTTTCAGTGGTTTCTGGCCATTCTGGGGTGGGATTTTGAGCGATCCAAGTCATTTTTGACTATATAGTTCGGATTCCCGCAAAATTTACTTCAGTATTTCACGAAAATTCAAATTTGACGGGGTAAAAAAAATAACTTGACGGGCTAAATCAGTAATTTGAAGGGTTAAATAATTTGAGCCAATATTAAATTCACAGATGTCCTGCTTTAGCAGGCTTTTTTATTTTCTGCTTTTTATTTTAAAAATCTGCTATTTGTCCGTGAAGAAGCAGGGAGTTTTGTACATCTCACAGCATTTTATAACAGCTTATTCCTGCTTTTTGTAGATTTTTTTGGTTTAAATTCGTGCTTTTTGGAAACAAAATTCTGCTTTTGCGATTTTCGATATGTGAACCCTGGTTATTTGAGAAAGAACGTACGTAATTTAAAATTTTAAATCATATTGCAGATTTTGCTCCGAATACAAACACTTGAAAGTCTTCAAGTTCAACTACGAGCATCCAATGGAGGGGTGTACTGCCTTTTCTATCCGATCTGACACTAGACCACTGGAGTCAGTTTCCACCTAGCACACTGCATTTAGGCAGTATTCAAACAGGCTTCTCGCTCAAAGGTGTTCTAGGCTTATTAAGGTGACTAAACACACATTTTACAAGTCTAATTTACTTGAACTACCAGATTTAAAAATTAATATTTTTGCAGGCTCTCAAAAAAGTCAGTGATCCAAATAGAACTATGACTAAATATACTGACTGGGAGCTAGGCACGCTCAGCACAACATGGAACGATGAATTTTCAATGAGTTTTGTGGCTCTGAATCTTCACTGGAATCCAGTAGCAGCACTGCCTTTGGAGCTGCATTGCCCCTGTTTAGAGTGCACAGGTGTTCCAACTGCCAACATAAATGTCCAGTGAAAGTGTCTTTTGAGGGAAGCCTGGAACATTTTATTGGACACATAGACAAATTTCCATCAATTCACAACAGCATTGTTATCACATCTCATATTCCTCAAATATTGTGAGTGATTGTTTTAGCAATGATTACACAAAAATTTGGCGTGAAAGAAATATTGTTAACTGTAAAATTTCATTTTTCATGAATCCTCTTTGTTGATAATTTTAGTGATGTAACTTTTAATAATTTTATAATTATGCTTTATTATATTTATGCTTTTGCACAGTTACGGCCTGGCGATGAATGAGCTAACAAGTGCGGATTTTTATCTGCAGACTGTCTAATTATGAATTCCACATTTGCGATCAGTTATGTGCAATTACGCATTAACATTAGCGACGTTTGCAGATATTACGCTTGCAGATGCGACACATAACACGCCTCGAAACAAATGTTTTACAATCGATTTGGCTGTGCCAAATTAGCTGTGGAATTTCGTCCTAAAAGACCTATAAAGCCCACTACAAAGGCTATGAAGGGGGTAAATTGCGTATTTTGCTCGGCTTCGGGGCGAAATTCATAGCTGTAGACCACTGACGCGATATTTGCATCTGACATTCGCAGACACGACATTTGAAGACCCACATTTTTACAGACTAAAATTTGTTGCAGTAACGTGTTATTCCATGGGGTGGTATTCAGGTCGGTTAGTAGAGTCAGTAGATCAAGAGTTACTCTTGATCCTACTCGCAATTGAAACGGGTTGAGTAGAGTTTAGGATCATGAGTTACTCGTGATCCTACTCGCACGTCTGAAACGAGTTGAGTAGAGTTTTGGATCAAAAGTTACTCGCGATCCTACTCGAGCAGCGAGTAATTTTTGATCTGAGTAGAATTGAAATCTTGAGTGAATTTATTTTTTATTAATTTTCTCGAGTTCTACTCCCCAAACTCGGCTTTCTAACCCCGAGTTGGGCGAGTAGAACTCGAGAAAATTAAAAAAAATTAATTTACTCGTAAAACTCGGGGTTGGAAGCCGAGTTGGTTGAGTAGAACCCGAGAAAATTAAAAAATTTAATTTACTCGTAAAACTCGGGGGTTGGAAGCCGAGTTGGGCGAGTAGAACTCGAGTTAGGCGAGAAGAACTCAATTCTACTCAGATCAAAAATTACTCGCTGCTTGAGTAGGATCGCGAGTAACTTTTGATCCAAAACTCTACTCATGTGTCTGAAACGAGTTGAGTAGATCAAAAGTAACTCATGATCTTTGAACCTACTCGCCCATCTGAAACACGTCGAGTAGATCACGAGTAACTCTTGATCCAAAACTCTACTAACCTACCTGAATACGACCCATGGAGATAGCAACATGAAAGTGGAAACCAATGTTAAACGGCAGAAACGGTTTTTTCAAGAAATTGATTTTCTCCAAAAAGCCATATCTCAACATTGAGAAATTCAAAAAACATTTTGTAACATAGGTTTTGTAGCGCTTGAGCTGCGCTACAATATGATGCTGGAAATTTATCGTGACCTTTGAAATTTTATTAAAATTTCTATCAGTTAAAGCAACGAATACGTATTGAATACGTATTTTTTACTTTAACTGATAGACCCTTGAAATAAAATTTCAAAGGTCACGATAAATTTCCAGCATCATATTGTAGCGCAGCTCAAGCGCTACAAAACCTATGTTACAAAATGTTTTTTGAATTTCTCAATGTTGAGATATGGCTTTTTGGAGAAAATCAATTTCTTGAAAAAATGACTAAATTCCAAAAATTAGGAAAAATTTGCATTTTAGTCATTTTCTATAAGGTAGACATGGAAATTAAAGGAAAAGGTTTTAAAAGCGTTTAAAACAATTTTGGCTGAAATATTTTTATACAAATACCTTTCGGACCCAATAAAAGCTGCGGTACGAAATGTCGCGGTACGAAATGTCGCGATATGAAATGTCATGGTACGAAATGTGACCCTACCGTCACCAAGCCTCAACGTTTTTTAACGAAATCATCAAACGAGATTTTTTCGCCTTATCATTTTATTTTGATTTGACAATTAACTGAAATTATAAGGTGAAATTTTCGCCCAACATTTCTGTAAAAAAGGCAAAATTGTCTCGTTGCCGCAAAATTAATCCGGTAAATAAGATTACTAGAAGTTATTCGGCCCTATTCAACAAAGGGGGGGGCGGTTGGATTTTGCCTTGGTCTCCCCTGTTGTTTTTTATTGTGATTTTTAAACTTAGGCGAAAATAGGGCAGCGTATATTAGGACGGGCTTGAAAGTATCTTAGACTCATTTTTTGAGTCCGTTCTAACATACGCTGGCCTACCCTTGTCTGAGCCTAAGCTTAAAAAATAGCAAAATATTTAACGAGGGGGGGGGCAAAGCAAACCCCCCCCTATTCGGTGCTCGAAATGTTAACTTTAACAACGTTAAATAGGGCTTTTAAATTGTTTATTTTTTTACAAATTTAAATCCCTCAAAGGTTTCAACAAACCAGCTTTACTTGTGTTTCTGCACTCTCACTGGTTCAACTATACTTTATTTCAAATGCCTTCAAAGCAAGTTTAATTCTCAGCCGTACCTAGTTGTTTTGTTTGTACACATTTATAATAAATTTGTGGAATAAATTAATAAATGTTTTCACACACATACACACTCACTCACAAAACCTCTAAAACTTGCCGGCTGCCACCCCTCTAATATCGACTTCTCAATCCACTTCTAGCAAAGGGCACCTCCTTGTTAAAACACATTGACAACAAGACAATATATACAACAAGCTAACAACAAATTCCTTTGATGTGGGCTGCGAGGTGGAATGCCAGTAATATTTACAAACACGCATTCTGCTTTTGCACCACAGGAGCTGAAATGGTTGTATTTATTAGCCTTTTTTGCCCACTTTTGCCACTTTTTCAGAGCGGTCCCAGATTTTGTGTTTTGAATGGTTAAATATGTTAGCTTTATAAAATGTTTCGTCGACAAAAAAAAGTTGCTTTAACAGCTTTAATTAGCGCTGGGCTAAATTAAGTTATTGGAAAACTTGCCGGCTGCCACCTCTCCCACGCTATATAGGCTTTTGTTAGGCACTGCTCCATCCACCTGATGACGTTGGAGCAGGACAGCGAGGTGGAAAAACGGCTCTCTCCTGTTATATCCAAAACTGTTACATCTAAAAATGGTTCTAGTTTTATCAGGTTCTCGCCAAAAGTTCCAGCAAGGTTTTAGCCTTTTAAGTTCAATTTATTTATGATACAATACTTCAGGCTTTCCCTCTAATACTATATGGAAAATAACAAAATTTAAAATGAAAAGCTAGAACCGTGCTAGAACTTTTGGCGAGAACCAGATAAAACTAGAACCATTTTTAGATGTAACAGTTTTGGATATAACAGGAGAGAGCCGGAAAAACTAGGTAGAGAAACAATAAGACCATTGGTAATTCTCTAAATTGACGCAAATCCTCAAATAGCCTTTGTATAAAACTGGCTTTATTCAAAAAAAATTCTCGTACAGACAAAATGGTCGAAGATTGCGTGCTTTTGAGGAACTGCGTTTTAAACATGCTTTATAGTTTAATTTTTCTATCTTTTGTTTTAAATAAATGAATTAGGTGGAGAACTACTTTATTTGTGCTAGCTTTTGGCTGAATTCTTTGGTGGGACTTGTGACAGATTTAACTTTAGAAAATTGAAAATAAAAGTTGTGCTCAGGGTTGGCAATTTGTATATTTTCAAAGTAAAACATGCTGTATTTATCTCATATAACCACTCCTAAATTCGAAAAATTTCTGGCATTGTGTTTTGACCCACTTTCAAGCAAGTTACCGCCTGCTTTGTAGCTCATCCCACTGTTTACAAACTGAAAGGTAACTTGCCTAAAAACAGCCGTCAAAAACGCGATGCTAAGAACACATTTTGAACCACAGGGAGTGGTTATACTAAAAAAATAGGGTATGCAGTGGAACCTCGTTATAAAATACCCCGATATAACAGATCCCTAGGGTCGGTCCCTTCAATAATAGACTCCGTTAAATTGACGATCCTAAACCCACTCCCCCCCCGCGATATAACATACCCCGATATAACATATCCCTCGATATAACATACCCTCAGGGTCGGTCCCAAGGGGTATGATATAACGAGGTTTGATTGTACGATGTGCCGGAAAATAGCACGAATTGTCAACCACAGTTGCGCTTCCATTTTATTCATAGGTTTTTTTTGTCAATACCAATCTAGAATTAGTGATATAAATGTTTTCCCTAACTTTTTTCTTGTTATTAACTAATAGTCTATATAGATTGCTCATATTTTTCCTACTAACCAGTCTTTTCTTATTTTCAGGTGCCATGCCAAATGAAGTTAGTCAAGAAAATACAGCTGATGTGAAACCGGAAGAAGAAATCGATGCTTGGACTTTTATTCGAACCGTCAAAAGAGGAAGTGGAAAGTGATTGGCAGCAGCATCAGCACCAAAAGTATTTGTTATTTTGATGAAAAATGATTAGCGTTTGCAAATAAAAGTTTCTTCGAAAACAGTTTGCAGAAGCTATTAAGCTGGGGAAAGGTGTTTCTCGAGTTCAGAATTCTAAGTTCACACTTTTTCTCTGGCCTTTGAGTTTGTCTTTCTTTCCCACAGCAACAACAATTTGTTAAGGCAGAGGGCTGTTTATATGGCTGTGTTTTGGTATATACCTAGAACAAAAGGGCATATGCTAGTTATTGCCTTTTTATCAAGCGGTTTTGCCACCCACACCTCCCGCCATAATCAATTTTGTTACTAGTCGGTGGCTATGGCAAATTGCAATTAACAGTGACTGGCTGGAAACCACCTTGTTCCGTCTTACTTTCCAATATAAATTTTCTTTCATTTTTAAACTGTGTGTGAAAGGCTGCTCAACAAAAGCTTATTTTTAGTTCAGGATACCGTAGCAAACACACATTTACTAGAGTAATTATTACTTACCCTTGCCCTGAATCTCCATTTTTTGTAAGTTAAGTGCAAAATATGATAAAGAAAACCAGATCTAACATTTAATTTGGAGCTAGCCTTGCAAAAATCGAAATTTATATGAGGATCACTAAAAGTAGTTTAGATTTTTAACTTTTTTACTTTATTTCAGTGCAGAAAAGGAATTTCGTGGAAAGCTAAGAAGTTTGGATCAGAAAGACTTTGGAGAGCTGGATTCGTATACTAATTTTAATAAACAAGAGCGCAAAATTTCCAATTCGCGTAAGCACAGTGACGACAATAGTGGTGGATCAGCTACTTCTCTCGTCAGCCGAATCTTAAAGCCGTCATTGAGGATGAAAGCTTTTGTGAATAACAGGCAGGATACTTTTCACTCGCTGGATATGCATGTGGATCATAGTCAGGAGGTTGGATATTTAAATTAGATAATGGATATGTAGAGATATACTGCATACCTAGTTAGAAAGTAAGGCTGCATACTTATTCGAAAATAAAAAAAACAATTTAAAAATTACTAAGAATGAAACGTTTTACAAATTTAGTGCAGCAAAATCTAAATCGCTCTGAGTGATGAGAAGTTGCGATACATCGCAGTGTAATTAGTCTAGAAACCACCTTCTCAGAATAAAAAAAGCATTCAAAAAACTGACCGAAATTTGATTGTGTACCTTGAAGGGCAAGATTATTTAACTGAAAACGGTAGTGGCAAACTTATACTTTTTTTTTTGACAATTATTCCAACTTTTGACGCTACTTCCGTATACCCCACCCAAAAATAGCTTCTGCTGTATACCCAATTAAAACGGCACCAACTGAAAAATTTTGTGAAAAAAGTAGAAAAGCGAGGGTTCTATTTCCGAGATTCTTAGTGAGTTGTCGGTTTCAGCATCCGCAAACAGCCTCTTCATTGTGAATGCGTCTTGAGGTATCATCATATCAAGGCTCTCATCCGCCACTTACTTAGAGACTTTTTCTTTATTGGGAATTAACAAATTTTTACAAATTTTAAGATTTTTGTCAAAATCTTGTTTTCGGTCAAAAAACCAATAGGCACTGTAGAAAATACCACTTTCAGATGAAGTAAGACCAAATGTCCTTTCTTTTTTAAAAAATGTTCTTTTTTTTTTAATTTTGAGTTGAGCAACCTGCACTACATCAAGGGTGTCATTTTGTCGATAGTCGACTGTATTTATTCGACTATAAGATTTTCTGGCAGTTTTTTCGGGGAGAAGAAGAATGGGCCATTTCAAATTGGGCCAATTCAATTTATGGCCATTTTCTAATTGGGCCATTTCAAATTGCGCCAATGCAAATTGCGACATTTCAAATTGGGCCAAGTTCAAATTGGGCCAATGCAAATTGGGCCAATTTCAAATTGGGTTAATTCAAATTGCGCCAACTTATTGGCAATTTTTTAACTGTTGTTTGATTCAAAATCGTTGCCCATTTTGAAATTGGCCCAATTTGCATTGGACCAATTTGAAAATGGCCCAATTGGAAAATGGCTCAATTTGAAATGGCGCAATTTGCATTGGCGCAATTTGAAATGGCCCAATTTGAAAATGGCCTAAATTGAATTGGCCTAATTTGAAATGGCCCATTCTTCTCCTCCCGTTTTTTCGATTAGTTCTGCCGGTCAGCATTTGATGGTTTTATCGATGGCACTGTTCTTTTTTCAAATTATCGCTGTTGCTAGAGGTTTGCTTACAAGTTTACCTACGTCGATGTTTGACTGTAGTATGTTACATGAACACACTCAGACAGTTGAAGAAATACAAAAATTAAACATGGTTTTTTTCGGCTAGAAGAGACTTAGCAAAAACGAAATTTGCCAAACGTATGATTTGCCGAAACGAAATTTTCCAAAACGAATATTAACAAAACAAAAATTGCCAAATCAAATTTCGCCAAAACAAATTTGCCTAATGTTGTATCTTGGAAGCGGATCGAGAGCAGAGAGAGAGCGAGAGCGGAGAGCGGAAATTAACGGCAGCTTTATTTCACAAGCACAACAATAATAATATAACAACAGCGGGAGCAGCAAAGGCCCTGACAACGAATCGTAGTCGTGTCAAGACAATAAGAGATTCAAACGGGCGATACAACACCTTCCCTCGGTCAAAAGAGTCTAGCGGGAGAGGTGCTGGAGTCCAATTCTTTTGAATCCTTGTTGAGCACGGAGAGTCCACCACCACCAGCATCCAAAGCAGCACAGGTACTGAGAGAAGGAGCGGCAGCAGATTTGGACTTGGGCGGAATTTGGAAAGCTTCCAATAGAAAGGCAGCCAGCAGTTGAGAGGCAGCAGAGGACACAGGCAGAGCAGCACATGTAGACAAAGGCATGTCCATGAAGACTGATGGCACTTGATCCCAGAGGTATTCAGCAGGTGATTCGGCATCAGAAAGGCGGCATTGAGGACATTACGGAGGCACAGCAAGAATCCTTGAGTGGCGTGTCCCATTTCCTTCCCTTCATCTTTGAGAGAGAGATTGATACCATTTTGCGGTCCAGCGGAATCCAGGCGATTTGTTTCCTGAGGCTTGGACAATTTCGGAAGCAGAGGCTTAATTGGCACCATAGCAGCGGCAGGAGTAGCAGTAGCATCGGAAGCAGCAGTATTCAGCGGATGTTTCGGCGACATCTTGACAGCAGCAGCAGATTTTGGTAGAAGTTCGGCAGGCACCTTGGCAGCGGAAGGAGCATCGGATTTTCGGAGATGTTTGCGAGGCATCTTAGCGGCGGAAGGAGCAGCGGATTTCAGCAGATCTTTGCAAGGTATCTTAGCGGCGGAAGCGGCGGAATCCAGCAGACATCCGGGAGACGTCACGGCAGCGGCAAAAGAGGCTGAATTTGGCGTATGTCCAGGCGACATAGTAGCAGCGGCAGGAGATTTGGCAACGTCTTGGCAGATTTGGAGAGCACCAATCAGGACATTGTTTTTGGCAGCAGGAACTTCGGAAATTTGGAACATTTCCACAGCACTTGAGGTAGCAGCAGAACCATCGGTAGGCCGCAGAGAGTCCAGGCGCTTTGAGATGAACTTGAGAGCATAGAGCGCAGGCAGTCCAAGCAGATTAGGACATCCTGATTTGACCACCACAAAGCTTTGCACGGATGAGACTTCATTGGCTTGGAAGAGAGCATTGCTTTCCCCCAGGAATTTGCACTTGGAACCATCCGGCAGGCAACCACGGAACTGAGTTGGAGCTATCTTGATTTGACCCACGGCAGCGATAGCAGACTCATTCATTGTATTGACTTGGGCCCCTGAATCCAGGATGAAGTCGATAGCAGTCCCATTCACCATCACGGAAGCGGATAGCAAAGGCATAGCGGAACTGACTTGATTGAGCATTATAGATGGCAGCTGGACGAGATTGATTCGGCGCTGAGGCTGGAACTTCTTCTTAGCGGCATTTGGCTGGCAGTTTTGGTAGCGGCGGCACTGGCGTTCCAGATGTCCAGGCTTATTGCACTTGGAGCAGCGGTGATTGACGTGCGGACAATCTTTGGACCAATGCATTTGATCACAGCGGTAGCAGGCAGACGGCGGCGGAGCACGGTTTTCGGCGGAAAATTGTTGTTGACGCTCTCTTTGGAAGGCGATGGCATTGATGGCGAAGGAATCGGGCTTTCTTTCCAGATGTTTGGCTTCAGCAATTGTGGACAGATAGGCAGCAGCTTCTTCCACAACTTCTTCGAACTTGACGGCCTCTCCCTTTTCGTTGATTCGATGAAGAAGGCGAGTTCGGAGAGCAGCATCTTGGTTTGACTTGAGACCCAGCAGCAGGAGAAGGCAGTTAAATTCTTCCTCTTTGAGAGAGCTGAACTTGAATAGACGGAGCTGACCTTTGAGACGATTGACGTAGTGGCGGAATTCCTCTCCTTCTTCTTTCAGCAGACGGAGGCATTCGAAGCGATCCACCACCAGCGAGCGAGAATGAGCAAATAATTTAGAAAGGCCACTTACTGTTTCGTCCAGATTGAAGTCCACAACATCTCTTGGCAGGCAGCTTTTGCGGTACTCAGAGAAGGCTTCAGACGAGAGCTTGGTCATGAGGAGCTTCACCTTGCAGGGATCCACCATATTCGGAGCTGTGCAGTCGAGAGAGAATTTGAAGCGGGCAATCCAGTCTTCGAACTTGCTTGGATCACTGTCATCAGCTGAGAAGATTTCCATGTCCGGCAATTGAGGCAACGTTGAGACAGCAGGAGGAGCAGGCTGTGCATTGTCACCACCACCACGGTTTTGCTGAAGAAGAGCCACCATTTGAGCCATTTGAGCTGATTGCTGAGCGATTGGGGCTTGCTGAATTTCCACCAGAGCTTTAAGTTCTTTTACATCCATAGCGACTGCGCCAATGTTGTATCTTGGAAGCGGATCGAGAGCAGAGAGAGAGCGAGAGCGGAGAGCGGAAATTAACGGCAGCTTTATTTCACAAGCACAACAATAATAATATAACAACAGCGGGAGCAGCAAAGGCCCTGACAACGAATCGTAGTCGTGTCAAGACAATAAGAGATTCAAACGGGCGATACAACACCTAATTGAAATTGGCCAGGAGCAGGTTTTGCCTAAAAGAGATAGGGTAGCAATTTAGAGTTGCAAAAAAAAATTTCAAGTGAAATCCACGTTGGGCAAGTTTTATTTTGGCAAATGTCAATCTGGTAAATTGCGTTTTGGCAAATTTCGATTGGCAATTTTCGTTTTGGCAGTATTTGTTTTGGCAAATTTTGTTTCGGTAATTTTCGTATTTGGCAAATTAGTTTTTGACAGTTTTTGGGTTTTTATACGGGCGGATACGGCCACTTATTTTGTAAATAATGCTACCTCCGCAAAACAAACTAGTCATGATATAAATGTTTTACAAAATATTGAGATAAGATCCACTGTTACAAACATCTCTAATCTGAGAAACTACACAAATTTTTAGAGCAGAAAATTTTAACTTGCAATAAGACTTTATTTTTTAAGTAGCAAAGACTCTAACCAAGACATTTTAGATTGCTGGACCATCCAGGTCTTCGCCTCTAAGCTTGTCCGGTGAACTAGTAAAAGATAGCAAAAATGATTTTCTGAAAATGCCGTCAATTGAGTCAATGGAATTTTCGCCGAGTAACAGCACTAAACCATACAAAAAAGTTAATAGTGAGCCGACTATGGCCAAAGCGAAAAACTCTTCTCTGGATGCGAATGCAAGTGGCAGTGGACCGGAGAATGGAGAGCAGAAGAAGCGAATATTGCATACTTTTACTCAACCAAATGGTTGTATCATTGGATACACTACTGAGGTAGTCTTTTTTTTGATATTGATTCAAAATTTAAAAATTGCAGGAATCTATTTCAAATACTCCAGAACAAGAAGAAAAAGATTTTTTGCAGCAGAAAATCAATGAACAGCATAAATGAAACTTTATGTGTCATATTGTGTTTTGCCCGTTTGTTTCACTAAGCAGCATTGGCTTTGGAAAATAATAATATTTTTTGCATGCGATTCTGAGGTATTTGGAAATACTTCATATAATTTCGTAGAAAACTAGCCGGATACGCCCTGTCTCGCCTAGAAGTTCATTTCGTCCATTTGTTTTTACTTTTTGGGCAAAATGAACTTTTGAGCGAAATGACCGTGTCACTAATCGACCTCTATGCCACAGTTATTATTTTGAAAAAATAAAAACAATTTTTTACTTGGAAACCTTCACACTATCACAACTTTTTTTTATCGTCGTAAGAAATCGTAAGTGGGCTAGAAAATAGCACAAATTTCCAATTTTGTATATTTCAATCAACAAAACTATTTTCTAATTCCATCATTTTGGCTATTTCAGGAAATTTAGGTTAGTTTTCATCCTTACTACAAGGTAAGGAGTCAAAAATTTAAAAAGTCCATTTAGTGGCACAGTCGAGTCTTAGTATCAAAGCACCCCTCGAGACTCTTTTGTCGAAGCTACTCTTAAAAAGACATACCAGCGCGTTACACTACAATCAAGGCGGGGACCAGCAATTTCTCACTTGACTATTTCCTATAAGCGTTATACCTGATCCGACAAAAGTTTTCTGACTACTTTTTAAAAATAGGATAAGGTCATAAATATCATATTTGAGCTGAAACGAGTGAAAACAAGGATGAATTTTGAAAAAATGCTGGTCCCCGCCTTAATTTGTAGTGTAACGCGCTGGTATGCCCCTTTAAAAATACGACTTGCTGAAAAAAATAGACAAGAATTTTGGATGAGAATGACAGGGTGCTTTTATATCGAGGGTATATTGGTATGTACCGAGCAAAGGTGCTGTTACAGGTGGGTGCTATTTTATCGAGACTCGACTATATGAGGATATGCTATGACTAATTTAAAACCAATAATGCCTTTTAATTTTTCTAATGCAATAATTTGGCAAGTTCGCTGCCCGTAGCTGACATCATACATTTTATATCTGCAAGTCCAAAGTCGTATCTATTTTCAACACTAGCTCTATGGAATTTTCTGAATTTCAAGGAGTCTAGCCGAAATTTTTTCTCCTTCTACAAAGTCATCATTCTCTCCAAGAAAAAGTAGTAAGCTCGAGTATTAGATGGATGGTAGTGCAACTAAAACTGCATAGAGAGTACGCTAAAGAGTGGTCCACTAAAAAGCATACTAATGTAATCCTATACTCAGCCGACTCGCTGCCAACTTTTCTCCACTTTTATCCAGCCAAGAATTTTTTTCAATTCCTACAAAACTTGATACAATTTTCAAGTGAGCCACTGCTACTTCTTGACCTTCCAGGGAAAGAAGAGTGGAACCGGAAAAGTCCATTAGTTGTTTTGTTGACTGCTTACGTATAGTAGTATACGGCAGGCACTAGTTGATTATGTTGAGGTTGCACCCAGAGTCATGCTTGCTTTTCATTAACTTTAAGCATGGAAGAAGAAAAAACAATTTTGGAGAATGACAACTTTTTTGCTAGTTTTGTTTCTTCTTTTTTCGCTTAATAAAATTAGAAAAAGGATAGTAAAGAAAAGAGCTGTATAATGTAGCAATTAGCATAATCATGTCCATTCTTTTTTTAGACAATTTTTTTATTAAAAATGTTTTCTAAATGCTTGAGAACTATTTGTTTGCAAATCGCAACTAAATTGTTGCAATTCTGTATTGTTTTTCGTGTGTACACTTTATTCTACATGCTTATTCTATTCTCCCCACAATTTTGAAATCTTTAAAGTAAAATAAAAGTTGTAAACCCTAACAGCCGCCCAAGCCGGTAAACCTATCGATTTATTATGGCTTGTTCACAATAGTTGGAGCTGGCGTTATATTCAAAGCAAGAATTAAATTAACCCGTTAATGCGCACTGGTAGGATTTTTATATCAGAAAACAACAGGGTGGGTATCATGGTTTTTTTAAAAAAATTTCTTCAAAATATGGTTTTTATCGCTGAAGCTGACTTTCTGCAAAAAAAAATTATTTTATTTTAGAGCTTATCAAATTTCCTGCAAGCTGATAAATAAATGCTACATTAGTGGAAAATAAAAAGTTGAGATACGCTATCCTGAATCTTGCATAAAATAACACTTTAGACTTTTTACAGCTTTTTGTTGAGTTGGAGGGTAGTTTCAGGTCAAATCATCCTAGTAATTTTTTTTCAAGAATATGTTTTTTTTTTCTGAAAATGCAGTAAAAGAGCTACAAATAAGGAAATGTTAGTTAAAGGCTCATAATAAAAAGCACAAATAGATGGCAACCACACATTTTCTAATATTTTTTCGGTCGATTCGGTCGTTTCGCCCGAATTTACCGAAAAAATATTAGAAAATGTCGCGCGACAAATTCTAAAAATATTAGAAAATGTCTGGTTGCCCAAATAGATTGGACAAACGTGGATTTTCGGAATATTTAAAATTTGCTGTCTTTGTGGATACTTTTGCACTTTTCTCAAAAAAGTGACCAGACATGCTTAATTTTTCGAACGTACATTCTACATTATGAGTTTTTCTACAAAAAGTCGTGTGACGTTAACAGAATCACAGTAAAAAAAATCGGGAAATGACCTTTACCACAAGAAAATAAAAAGTTTTTGGAAAATTCGGCCAAAAATGGGTTAAGGGGTGCTTACAATACCATTTTACTCCAACTGTGACCTGTTCACAACGACTGTGTTTTTGACACAAAATTTCCTTTTTTGTTTTTTTTATCATGTTTTCCGGTAAATCAAAACTTTGAAGCCACTTGAAAGATCACAATAATTAAGATTAGAGTAGGAGTCGGAGTTGAAAATGTTCACAATAACAATTTACTCCAACTCTGACTAACCAGAATGAGCCACTAGCTTTTTCAAGTCGACGAAAGCAGAAATGCCGCCGAAAAATGATTTTATGAAAAATTCACTCACAAGGGAGGGACCCTGACTGTGACCTGGGGTTTTTCGATGAATTTTTTTCATGCCTGTATTCTTGTAGAGCGTGCCCAAGTCTCAAGTGAATTTGGCTCTCAACGCCAACAAAACTTTTAGGAATGACTCATGCCCAAGGATCAGCTATAAAAAACCATGATAGTGGTGTCAGTCGCACTATATTGAGGATCGCACTATATCGCTTACTATATTTGATTTTAGCACGCAGGACGTTCCCTTTCTCTTCTTTGCCACTTGGCAGTACCTTCATTCGAAATTTGTCCTGATACTCGGGTCGCCGCCAATTTCTCGAGTTATGATTGTTGATTGATGTACAAATAAAATGGTTAGTACCGATTTTTGTGTGATAAAAATCTGAATTTGTGATTTTTTTTGAAAAAATGCAGATACCATAAAAACCATAAAAAATTACGAATATTTATTTTATGGATATAAAATACCTAATAAACAATGCCCGAAATATGAGCATTTTTTATACACAAGATTTCAAAACTTTTCAAAATCCATATTTTTAACATTTCAACATTTTTCTAGTACTTTGATTTCCTGAAGAAAAATCAAAAATTTGTTCCTCATGAAAAATAATAATAATTGACATGGTTAGCACGAGTTTCGAGCGGTAGAAAAAGTTGAAAGGCCAAGTAGATTAGGGAATTGTGTGTGTTTTACTGCTTACTCTGCAAACTAGCCCTGTTACGTCTCTTTCTGCTGAACTTTTGTTGTAAAAAGAAAAAGAACTACTAAAGCACAGCTGCCACTGATCTTGAGGTGATTAAAGTAGCAAAATAAGCTTAGTTTTAGCTTCCTGCTGCACTTTATGATGAATTATGTGGTTGGGCAGATTCGAGCAATCACTAATAAGCTTATTTCAAAATTATGTTTTTTTGTTTGTCATCTGAATTCTGAAAGCTTTTCACTGACGAACAAGAATTCTTCAAACAAATTTTTGAATCTTTATTTAAAAAAAATTAAAAACTCCAGATACCGTATTTTCTCTTATTCCGTCCCTCCTTATAATCCGCTATTTTGCTTTTGTGTTGTCGTGTTTTTTTTTAGTTTTTTAAACCGACTCTCCAACATTTTACATAACAAAATGTAGCTGGGAATCTGACCTACATTTTAGTATGGAACATGTTCGAGTGTCAATATAAAACATGGAAAAGCTAGCTAAATATCTGATTTCTGGGATGGGCGGAATTAGAAAAAATACATTATCTGGAGATTTGTAACCCTAATTCTCTTGGACAGAATGCTGTTCAAAGCAATATTTTCAACATTTTTGCCATAAATTTTCGGAAGTATCAATTTTAAATATGGATGACCTGAACCAATTTTTCAATATTAAGTCTTTAGTGTGCAGCCAGCGTATAATTTTTATCTGCAAAAACGTTAGATTTTGACCAATCTCACTTATACAATGTGATCAAACTTTTTCTCACAAATTTTTTTCAGCATAATTTTTTTCGCTTTTAATTTTTCGATCGACTATCCATTTGTAATTTCTTGAATTGCCATTTCGTTTAAACAAAAGAACACCGTGGTTTGAATTTTATAAGCCTAGTTATGGATTATTAGTTATCTGTTTTTACGGTGATAAACCACCATATACTGATAAAAGAAAAGGCTCAATGCGTTAAGCTGTTTTTTTGACGGAAACGCTGATGCTCCTTGAAATCTGGCTATGCTCCGAAATAAAGCGATTCGGGCTCTTCGACAGCGGCCTAGTTTTGACCAACTTGTTTTTTGCAGGATGGTGCTCCGCCTCAGTGAGGATTGATTTGAATTTTTTAAAGACGGACGATATTTTTTAATCATCTATAACTAGGCTTATAGAATTCGAAACACAACGTTCTTTTTTAGACAAAATGGCGATGCAAGAGCTTTCGAGTAAATAGTTGATCGAAAATTAAGTGCGCGGGAAAAAAGTTGTGCGGAAAAGAAATGTGCGAGAAAAAGTTTGATCACCCTGTATAACATTTGATACACGAGCAATCAGGACTTTTAAATTTGTTGCATATAATTTTTTGCATACAATGTGACTTACAAAATTGAGTGTGACTATCCTCCTAATTGCCTGTAATCACTTTTTAGACATTGGAATTCACCAAGAGGCAGTGGTCACTGATGCCAAATGGCTGTTTTTCTTTAAATTTTGTTTTCTGCTGCTATAACTAGAGATTTATTCGAAAAAGTAAACAATTCTAGTTCTTTAATCTATTTTTTCTAAATCTTTAAACTAAATAAAGAAACTGCATATATCCGGATTCAAACTACTCTTTCGTGTTTTTCAAACATGTGCGAATTTTATTTAGTTTCGTTACTTAAAAAAGATTGACTTTAAATCGATGGTATTACAAACTGTTTAAAATGAGTATATTTCAAAAAAAAGGCGTCACCTTAAGTACATTTTTTGAAACTTGTTTACTTGTGGAGGGGGGGGGGTTGTATCCTACCCTATTTTGGTCACTGGAGCTAGGCGAAAAGAGCCTCTAAATGCATTTTTGTTCAAGAGTCAGGCTCGGAATTATGTCTAAGCTAAATGAGTGCACGCATCGCTAACCTACCAAGCCCCTGCGCCGCCGAAGGGGGCGCAGGGGGCTTGGTTGCTTGGGGTTGAGATGCGCACACCCACATACCTTAGACACAAATCACTCGATAGTGACTCTGGATGCATAAAAATATGCATACCAGAGTTTCTTTATGCGGTAGGCCCCAGATAACAAAATTATGTTCAAACCCCATCTTTTCGATATTTTTAAGGTTATCCAAATACCCTTTCTGGTGTATTTAGCTTGGGGGACCAAGGCAATTGGTCAACTTATCGTAACCATTTTTTTTGAAAACCCATTTTTTAGTGCGGAAATTGTTTGGAAACTAATTTTTTATCGGGTTTAGCGTATAAAATAACTAAGAAGACGTCTAAACACTATTTATAGTTGACCGAAAAAGGGTCCCCCGAGTAAACAAGTGCCGGGGGTGTATTACAGCAACTTTTGAGAGTGGGGGGGGAGGTTATATTCCAGTGGCGTCAAATTTTTTTATTATACTTTTTATACTAGCTTGTTACACTGCAAATTAAAGCCGGGACTAGTAATTTTTCAAAAAATTTTCTTGTTTTCATTTGTTTCATGTCAAATCTGATATTTATGACTTTATGCTACTTTTAAAATTTTAAAAAACTTTTAAAAGTGAAAAAACTTGCATCGATCAAGTAGAACGCTTATAGAAAATTGTCAAGAGAAAGAGAAATTTCCACCCCGGTCTTTTTTCACTGTAACGCAAGAGTATGCCCCTCTAAACAAATCATTGTTTTTTGTAACAAAATTTTTCTGTAAGATAATTTTGTTTTGTCTGTTTATCATACTTTCACTGTGACGAGATATTTATGAGCCGATCTTCCCATGAAACCGTGCTATTTACCAAAAATACCTTATTTTCACCTACGTCTATATTTTTCTTATCCTCTCCCCCTCTATTGTTCCACTGAGTTTGTTCCCAGAGTACTAGAAGAGGGAGAGAGGTTTTCGGTTCAAAATTTTGAATATTAAATGTTAGACACGGAGAAAGGCAAAATAGAGAGTAGCAGTAACTAAGTTTCGACCACTGCGCTTGCCAAACTTACTATTTGGAGTCCACTTTACTTCGAAAACACATTCCTCGTGCTCCACTACCTTTTTTGGTTTCTTTTGTTGTTAAGGGTGAGGGCAGATGTCACCTATTTTAAGCTACCACCTCTATTGTTCGCAACATGTTTTTTGCTCACTCATTCAACCGTGTTTTTAGACTTTTTTCAAAGAACTCTGGTTTGTTTACTACAACTTGATCATACCTGAGTAATTCGGGCAGCATTTTATTGATTTGAGTACCAATAAAAGATTAAAAATTGGTATTGGAAACTATAATGCAATTCATATTGCCAAGTCAGTTTCCGGCCCTATTCAACAAGCGAGAAAGGCTGCTCTGCCTTAGTCCTCCCAACTGTTTTTGTGGCTTTTAACAGTTAGGCAAGGGTTAACCAGGTTTTTCAAAATGCAAAAAAAGTATGAAAAAAATTTCGAACCCGTCCTAGGCTTGAGAAAAACCCGCTGAAAATCATCCTATCGTGGAATAGGCTAATTTGAGAGTTGGCCAGCGGATGTTAAGATGTACTCAAACCATTTTTCTGTCCAGCCTAATATACGCTTGCTAACCCTTTCCTAAACCAAAAAAGGGACAAAAAACAATAGGAAGGACCCAGGCAAAAAACCTTCTGTTCTGAAATAACTTGATTCCTTGTTGTTTTTAGAAAAGCCCATCTTTGTTTATGCTTTTCCATTTAAATCCCCTGAGAGCTGTAGCATTTGCTTGATGTATATATGTGTGTATTAGTGCCCTTTATTGCCCAATCCAATTTGTGGTTTGCAGGAGCAGTAGTAGGCTAGTAGTAGTGGATGAGTATGGTCGAAGAGACTTGGTATACAGTTCCACTCAAACCAGATGATGTATTTGCGGGTGCTTTCCTGCTCTGCTTTGGCCTGATATTTATGCCAATATATGCTGCAGTAGCTTATGTTATGTTCAAGAATGACAAGGGTATTGTCGGCTTCAGGTTTTTATTCAGTGCCTCTATTGCAGATATGGTTGGTTTATTACGCTTTGGTTTAATCAAAAGTTAATAAAAAAAATTAGGCCCAGTGTCAAAAACATTTCTTTTGCTGCAGTTTTGAGATTTTTAGTTGAGCTTTAGGAAGTCGGATATCCAGTTAAGGCCCCGTATCACTAGAGCTTAAGCCCCGGAAATATTTTTCAAGCCAAGTTATTCACTGGCCTATTTTGATTTTAAAAGTATAAGAAAAGTCGCAATTAACGGTATTAGGCTACCTAGTAAATAAAAATAAAAACAATACATTTTGTGACCCGATTTCCGATATTTGGGACCAGACTGTTAGTTGAAGTTTTTGAAAATCGAGGATAAAAAAAGTGTCGGACCCTAGGCGGGAACGAACTTTTTTTAGGTTTGACTTGATGGAATATTCGACGGATAATTACAATTCGAGTCATATCTTTCATGATTACCGTATTTCCTCTAATAGAAGCCCCCCTCCTATTATAAGCCCCCCCTCTAATATAAGCCCCTCTGGAGGTCATCCAAAATATAAAAGCCCCCCCTCTAATATAAGCCCCCCCCTCTAGTGGGTATCCTGAAAATATAAGCCCCCTTTTTATATAAACCCCTTAATCAAATATTTTTTAGATAAACAGGTGCTGCTAAACGTGGTAAAAGATACAAAGAGTGCCTTTATGTATTTGCCTATCACATCTTTCGAAGTGGATCGCTGGAATACTTGTGAATGAGTGAATTTCAAAGCAAAAACTACATCGAGTGCTATTTTAGCGGGCATTTTGTTGGTTTAAAAAATTGCTTTACGCAGTAATCATCGGCAGAAAATCAGCAACAAACGATACAAAGTGACGTCGGTTTACGTTTGAGGAACAAGAAAATAAGTCGGCAGCATAGGTCAGATAAAAAGAAGGCATAACGATATTTCGCAGAAAATTATCTTAATTTCGCAGCAAATTTTTGTCTCGCTTTTTATTTTTGATTTTCTAACCTTTTTTTGAAAATTACAGGGTGAGTCGAGAAATTCGAACACTTTTAATAAGCCATAACCTTTGTCTAGGACAAATTCCGAAATTCTGTAAACGCAGAACGACTCAATTTTTTATAGAATTTCTTTGATATATAATGTGAAAAACACAATTTTCGCTTGATCCCCCCATGTGGTTTGGCCTTGGCCATCCAGAGGCTATTCTCAGACATTCGGCAAAGTTATTACTCTAAATGAGAATTTAGCTACATAATGGTGTCAATACTTTCAGAAAAAGTATATGTAAACTAATAGAAAAGGTAAAACAAAATTCGCTGAAAAATTAAGATATGCTGCGAAATTCCAATACGCCCAAAATAAATTTAGGTAGAACGCCTCCGAGAGAAACAGTGGGTAAACTATGAATATAGAATAAGTGCTTTTGATGTTTAAACGCTGTTTCAACAATGTTATGTGGAAAATTAGAAGCGATCAGAGGGTGGCGTAAAAAATTATGACTAAAAATTTTTTCCGCGCCTTCGGCGCGGCGAGTTCAAAAAATAAAGGCCCCCCCCTCTAATACAAGCCCCCCCTCTAATACAAGCCCCCCCTCTAATATAAGCCCCCCTGGAGGCCATCCATAAAATAGAAGCCCCGGGGCTTCTAATAGAGGAAATACGGTAAATTAAAAAAAATGGGTAAAAACATTTTCAAAACTTTCAAATTATTTGAATAATGATTTTTTATGCTTGCAGCTCATTCTATTCAATTACGCTATATGGCAGGCTTGACCATTCTATTCAAAAACGAATTTATTAGCCGGAGATGAGGCCTTGGGTACAGGTTACTAGTTTTATTAATGAATTTAGCTAAATTAAAGAATAACACCCTTTTTTAGATTTACCTCGACTGGGTCTGGTTTTCAATGTAAGCTTTTAAAATTTGTAGTTCAAGAATAATTCATTAATTATAGGTGCTGGCATTACATGGTACAAATTTTAATGAAAAACGGGAGCTCGGAACTGTACAGTTTGCTTTTTAAAACAGGTTATATCGTGGTCCAGATTCGCAGCCATCCGTTTTGCCAACTCATTCAGGTTTGGACTTAGCATCTTCTTATAGTATATAATACGAAAATTATAATATTTTCAACTTTTACAGAAGCTTAGCTAACTTTTGACCAAACCGGCCCGCCAAGGATTTTTTCTATTTCAATTGGTACTCGATCAAATTGGATCGATTCAAATAATGCCAAAATCATGTTGGGACGGTTCAAATTAGGCGAAAATCGAATTACGTCACTATTTTGAGTGTGCAAAAAAGACGGTTCACTGCTAATTATAACATAACCTAAATAGATAATCCAACCATTATGTTGCAAGTTGCAACCTAAAACACCTTAATTTCATGAATGGTATTAAGGATTACAGGGGTCAAATGTCAGTCAGAATAAATGCCCAAGTTGAATTGACCCAATTTAAACAGGCATAATTTGAGTTGAACCATTTTGAAGAGGCCCAATTTTTGAGTTACACTAAGTTTGGCTGATTTTTTAATAAATACAGCTAAAAATCAATTCAAGTGTTATTATTGACTTCATAGTTATTGTTGACTTCACACTGACTTCATTCATCTGTTTTGTCGAATAAAAAAATCATAAAGGATGTCAACTATATTAGTTTCGGGAATGTATTTTATTGTAAATCTGGATAAATCGCCACCTTGGTTTGGAATCGAATTCAAAATTTCTTTAAACCAAAATTACTTCAACCCGACAGTTTGAGAGCCGTTGCCTAAGGTTGTCGGTTCCAAGTTTCGACTGTAAAAGATTGAAAATATTAGAATCTATTAATTCTCAGATGTTTTCCTCCTGAGAATTATACAGTCTTAGCATCTACAAATTTTGAAAATAAGGGCCACAAGAAGTTATTTTTTTGATACATTTTTCACTTATTACAGAATTCAACCAAGAGCTGTCAGCTACTCTATATGCGCTGCTTGTAAGTCTCTACATGTTGTTACAAAATTGAAAAATTATTTAGCAGTATTTTAGGCTATGTTTTTCCCTGATTCAGGTTAGAACTATTTGTAAAAGAAATTTAGATCTACCGTATATACTCTCATTATACTCCACGCTATTGGGGGGGGGGGGTAGGGTGTGGTCGGTAAACGAGACAAGTACCAACTTTCGTTTTACTGAAGTCATTTAAGCTCTGTAAAAATGCCTGATAGGGTTTTTGAACAAATTATCGGGTACTTTTTACACAACTCAAAAGATTCAAAAAGCAACAGTTTTAGATCTTATTTTAATTTATTTTCAAAATCACTGGAAGTTCAAATAATTTGCATGTCTCTAATTGTACTCCGGTGTGTAATTATGGTATTTTTTTAAGGTTTTGTGCACTCATTTTCAACCATGGTATGTCACCTTCTACTTTGAACCTAGCTCATATGGCATGTTGGCCGAAGACTTTGGTAAATATTTCAAAATAAAATTTCACATAGAGGCGCACTTGATATAGTGGCACCTCAAATCTTTTGCTCGTCCTCATCTAAATTTTTTAGGTTTTCTGCCTATTTTTTAAAATAGTGTTTGCTCGTAAATATTACATTTGACGCAAAACGAGTAAAAAATAAAAAAGTAGAAAGATTAAAAAAAATTGCCGATCTCGCCTTAAATTTTTTAAACGCACTGGCATCCTTTTTAAGAGATACTTAATGCTATGGCAGGGCTGCTTTTCTTCTTTAAATCACCTCGAAATTTCCGAATTTTTTTCTTCCACGCTTGTGTATCAAAAATGCCACTAACAGGCAAAAGAACAAGGAAAGCTTTTCGATGTGGCATTGTCTGGTAAATAATTTTCGCAAACGTACTGAATAAAATTAAAAATTTGCGTAAAATTGAAAATGTTTGAGGTGTGCTGGGATTTGTACATCAAATTCGAATAAGAGAAAAAGAAACAAAACTCTGAAAAATAATTGTTGAAAAACTTTATAAACCGAATGTAAATAATTATTTAATTTAGGAAAGTATTTAACTGGAGGTCAATCTTTATTTTTCTTCACTTTTCACCTGTTGATGATGGTTATTCCAATATTTTTTTATGGGTAAAGAGAACAATTTTTCATGTGAAATTTTAATAACAAACTTTGATAGTCTAGATGTGCCCTAGGTTTGTTGCTTAGACACAGGAAAGCCAGCATTTCAGTGGCACAAGATACGGGTCAAGAGCAACTCTTTGAATTCAAGCACCGAAGCTAGTAGACTTAATATACTTAAATAAAGACTCAAGTAAAGAAATCCGCTAATAAAAAGGTTGTTTCAGATTGCTACTGCCTTGCATTTTCAACACTGTTGTATTTATTATTGGTCAAGTGGTAGCGCTTATAGTATTGAAATTGTGCCTTTGCTGGTATAAAAATGTAAATTATAAAAGACAAAAAAGCTCTTTAGCTCTTCACAAATTAGTTAGTTAGATTAGCCAAAGGTAGCTCAAAGGGCCATTGCCACTTGAATTGTCACCAGCCAATTCAAAATTTTCCCCTATCATTCAACTTCTGTACGGATTTTTCAACTTGGTTTCTAACAAAACAAGGCCTAGAATTTAATTTTAGATTTAGTTGTCTTAGAAACCAAGTTGAAAAATCCGTACAAAAGTTCAATGATTGGGAATTTTTTTTCGAATTGGCGGGTACAGCGGTCTGACTTGACGGCCTGAAAACCCACATTTTTTGTTTGTTAAATCTAATGATATAAAGATAACTGGCGTGCTAAATGTATCGGTTGCACTATACACTCCCCCCGCAGAAGGGTCACAAGAGGAGATAACTTCATATTCGTGTTTCTTGAGGGGCTTGAGGACTTGGAGTTGAGATGCGCACACACACATACCTTAGACACAAATCACTCGAAAGTAACTCTGGATGCATGAAAAAGTATGAATACCAGAATTTATTTATGCAGTAGGCCACAGTATTCGAAACTATGTTCAACATCTTTTTTGTTAGTGGGCCCTGTGTGATTAGTGGCTCCTTTTTAGTCCCTTCCCCTAAACAGCCCCCAAATAAAAAAGGCGCAAATTTGAATTTTTCAAAATTTGACTAAAAACCATGATACCTCCATGATACCTCTACTTTTTCAGCTCTCGGTTAAACCGAGAGCTGAAAAAAAGGAACAAAGGAGAGAAGATACCTAAGGCTAGAGCGAAGGATGACCGCATCAACAGAGAAGAGAGCCAGAATTTTTTAAACCGAAGGCTGAAAAAAAGGAACAAAAGAGAGAAGACACCTCCCTATGGTACGAATTTTTTTTCTCGAAATCAGAAAAAAAAACAAGCGGCTTTTTCATGAAATCGGGGTCGAGAAACACGAATATGTTGTTATCTTTTCCATGTGATTTTCTGCGTGGGGGGGGGGGGTTAATGTACAGTCAAGCCAATGCATCTGGTGGCTAGGAAAGATTCGGCAAAAGCGAGATTTGGCAAGCGTATGTTTTGGAAAAATGATGTTTGGCATAACAGAATTTGGCAAACAAATATTAAGCAAGCTTAAATGAGCTATTGGGGCGTCAGTACAAACACTATAATAATCTGTTCAGATACTCTGTTTACAACTTTCATTTTGCCAAATCTTCCCCGTCTTCTCACTGTTCCCCAACTTCCGAAAACACAAAAAGTTATGCCTCCAGCAGGGGTCGAACCTGCGACCTTGGGCTTATTAGACCCACGCTCTAACCAACTGAGCTATGAAGGCTCACACCGACCAGCACGATTTTTTATAAATTACTCATCGGGGATCTGATTGGGTTTGAATTATCGTAAAAGGTTTGAGTTACAAAAAACAAGCTTGAAGTTTGAATTTTGGGAAAAAGGACAGACTAAGATCACAAAATGTCACAAGTTTTTAAAACCCTTTTTAAAAGATCGTGGTCACGCTTTCTAAATTGTCCCGTCAATTCAAAATTTTGTACCTAATCACTGAACTTTTGTACGGATTTTTCAGCTTGGTTTCCAACAAAACAAGGCCTAGAATTTAGTATAAGGTGAAGTTTTGTTAGAAAACAAGTTAACAATCCGTACAGAAGTTCAATGATTAGGAACTTTTTTGAGGGGGGGGGGCAACTGTTGTCGCAGACGGCGATGGCCCTCTAACATTTTTTAAGAAAGTCAAAAATAATTAAGAATTACTTTTAAAACTTTTTTGTTTACTTTGAGCCTTCATAGCTCAGTTGGTTAGAGCGTGGGTCTAATAAGCCCAAGGTCGCAGGTTCGACCCCTGCTGGAGGCAGAACCTTTTTGATTTTCCCAAAGTGAGGAGATGCATCTCCAGGCTTTTAGAAAATCTAATGTATTCAGGGTTGGAACACGAAATTTTAAAATAAAATATATTTTTGTAATGCAAAGGACATTTGATTAAAAAGTGTCATTTTATCCAGTGCTTGCTGGGTTTTGAGTGCGAAAAATTAAAATTTTTAGATTTCGGGTTGTAAATATAGTGCGAATCTTTTAATAACGGACATTCCGAAGCCCTAAATGCATTACATTTTTAAAGTAAGGCCCAAGCTAGACGAGCTGAAGTCACAATAGTGACCACGCTAAACGAAAATCGGACGGCGAACCGTCCGCCGAATTGGCGTTTTTTGCCGGCCGTCCAACCGGCCGTTCTTATTTTTGCGTTTGGCCGGCCATCCTTTAAAAAAAATGCCGGCCGTCTAATATTTTGCCATTTTCTGAAATTCGTTTGCCGGCCGTCCAAAGTCAATTTTTTCCGCCGGCCGTCTACCAGCCGTCCATATTTAATTTTTTTTGCCGGCCTTTGGCCGACTGCACTTGTTGCAAAGTAAATGGACGAGCTGAACTCACCATAGTGACCGCGATAAATGCACTTTGGATAAGTAATCAACATATAGGAAAATGAATTTTTTTCTAAATTTCTGCGATATACTAATTATTGTACCGTCACAATTTTTCACAATTTTAAGCCTTTTATTTTTACTCAGGTGATAACCATCGGAACAGGTGAAGGTAAATGGGCCACTTGGCTAGTGCTTCTGCTGTTTTCTTTCAACTCAGCTGTCAACCCAGTATTACTGCTCACTTTTTCAGGCATTATAAGGTCATATTTTGACTCGAAATTATACAATAAACTAATGAATTAGTTTGTTTGAAGACAGAAAACAATGTTGTTGGTCATGTTGCGAAGATATCCTAACACCACTAACTACAGCAATGTGCCACAGGGGCGGAACAGCACTTCACCCAGCCCCATGGACAAGCGCACAATCAACAACTCAATGGCCATCCGAACAGAATACAACACTATCCAACTGCTCCGTCAAATATCCGAGCCCATTCTAGCCGAAACCACACCTGCTCAATCGTTCTAAATCTTTCTGTAATTTTTAGTAGAATTTCAGATATTTATATATAAGTCTATTATATTTCCTCAGTGCCCCTCTATTTCTCTTCCTACTTTTCTAAAGAAGATCTCAAATGCCTTATTGTGTATATGCAAATGTATAGAAACAATTTATAGGTGTAATGTAAATTTTGTTTTATTTTAAATTGTAAATAAATTTATTGCAGATTAATTGGCTCTCTTGAAATCATATAAAAAACCAGATAAAAATAAGTTTTTTGCAGTCACTTTTTGGAGCAAAGCCAATATTTTAAGTATGCCCACCGATCTCAAATCAGAGCGTCGAGCCAGCAATCCCATACGGCAGTAAATATCAATAGTGGAATGTAATGCAGTTTTGGTAAATGGCTAATGAGGGTTTTGCTAACCTGAACTGATTTGTTGATGCTCATGATGTCTTTATAAGTGCGATTGATTGAAAGGCACATGGATGAATTCTATTTAAATCTTAAGAGCATTGATCTTTAGCATATTTATTCTAGAGCAAACATGGTGAATTATCACCTACACTGCAAGTTCAAAATCAGCATTTTGTTGAAAAAAGTCTCAAGTGCCCCATTTTTAGCTACAACAAATAGACAGCCAAAGATTCTCACACCGTCAGTGGAAGCTTTCGGCAATGAATTTACGCTTGATTAAGACGAAAAATGGACAACTATTCTTCCATTTTTATTTTAGTCACTTCTGGTCCAGTCACTGGATTCTATTGTGAAAAATTAAGAAAATGGAGCAGTCATTGTGTCCTTTCATAAGTCCTTTCTTCTCGATAAACTGAGACTGACGACCCATCTGACCGATTTGAATGGATTGACGCGAAAGTTTAAACGAGTTAAACATTGAGACTCCTTGGTCTTCTGCGTTGGCTGAGAATCTGTTAAATTACATGATTTTGAAGTGACCGGAGCACTCTAATTGATTTTAAGTTTCGTGCATTTTGCAGAACAACACCATTCAGCGTAAAAAACCAAAATACATGATTTATTGAATTATTATTTTTATTGAAAAAGCACAGCAAATAATAATAATGATTCCAGTAATAACCAGGCTAAAAAACTCTATTCATATACACAAATGTACAGTCTATACAAAAAATTCGGCGACCAGACATTTTCTACTATTAGTAGAATTTGTCGCGCGACATTTTCTGCTATTTTTTAATGAAATTCGGGTAAAACAACCGAATTTGATTACAAAATAGTAGAAAATGTCGTGCGACAAATTCTACTAATAGTAGAAAATGTCTGGTCGCCAAAAATTCAGGTTGGTTGTCTTATATCTACAGAATACTAGCCATTTCTAAGTAATTTGTGTTCTGCCGAAGATGGCCATTGATATTTTATTGGTGATTGTGGAGGCAATATAATAAAAGTGGATAGGTGGCACCACTTGGTCAGTGACCCCTCGCTTGTCTGCTCCACTGCAAACACAACTGCTCACTATGAAAAAAGGGAACAAGGCACCAAATATACAGCCATTGATCACAAAATTGGTGGACATGGAGGTGGCTAGGGTAAGCAATGTGCCAAAGCCTAGGTGGAAAGGCCTAAAAATTTAGACTTCAACTTGTATTTTTTGGAATTCTAATAGAATACCAGCTCCTTTCTACCATGGCTAAGCGAGTCTGAAAACAGGGTAGATTATATAGTGTAAAACATCTCAATTCCCAACATGAGCCTTCATAGCTCAGTTGGTTAGAGCGTGGGTCTAATAAGCCAAGGTCGCAGGTTCGACCCTTGCTGGAGGCACAAATTTTTTTAAATATAGATTTGAAAGGCGAAAAAACAGAGTCTTGAAAGTAATTTTGAAAAGTGAGGTCATCTGAACATTCCGAATTGTACTAATTTATTAACAGTATCCACTCTATTGCAGTCGGTGGGGTTATCCTGCGCCAAAAGTTAACTCGCCAATCGATTGTTTCGCCAAACGATTAATTCGCCAAAATACATTTCGCCAAATGATAATTTCACCAAGTCGAGTCTCACCAAGATACATTTCGCCAATCGATTGTTTCGCTAAAACGAAACTCGCCAAACAGTTGACTCACCAAACGATTAATCGCCATTTTTTTTTCGCCAAATGATCAACTCGCCAAAAATTTTTTAACCAATCAATTAATTGACCATGTTCTTTGTCGCCAAATCGTTAACTACCAAATTTATTTTCGTCCAGATAATTATACAGTCAACTCCCTCCATAGTCTTCACCCCCGCCATTGTGCACGCCCGGTTCCGATGTGGTTGGCCGATTAGGTTGTAAATTACATCATTCTGTACTTTTTCTTTTTTGCACTCATTCTCATTTTTATTGTCTGTCGCTTTATTTTTCATTCTTAGAACTCTAAGCGCTATGATCATTGACTGGTATGCAATAAGCAGTGACCAAGAAGAGGAAAACTATGCTGATGACGTAAATCAGACAAGAGAGGGCTTTTACCCAATTCCATCAGAGCAAGAGGTGTTATCAAGTGGTTGGACTCTAAAAGAACTGACATTTCAAGGGATCATCGGCGTCTCTTGTGTTATAACAGTAAGTAGTGTACTTTCTATTACCCCAATCTTAAGCGTTATTAAATTTAAACTTCTTTTTCTTTCGGTACAAAAATTCGACTCCAATCCTTGGCGGAGAAAAGCAAATTTATCAGTGCCAGAGATTCCGCAAAGACGATATATATTGCTGCAAACGAGTCGTTCTGCGAGATGGAGAATATTACGAAGAGTCCCAAGAAGAACACAATCATCCAGCTGATCCAATTGATGTCGAGGTTTATGAGCTCACCAAGAAAGCAATTTATATAGCCAAATCTAACATGCTGGTAAGTTATTTGGAAAGTCTTCAGAGAAAAATAAAAAAGAAGGCTCTCATTCAGCTCACCCCTCGGGATATTCTCACACAAGCTCTTCAAGATACAAATTGCTCTAGTGCAGCGAAAAATGCTATCGAGCCAAAAAATTTATCGCAGCTGATCAAGAGGGCGCGTCAGGTAAAATGTTTATATCGAGTAAAGATTTGTAGCAAAAAATTTTTACAACTTTATTCAGCTAACAATTATCCCAGAATTCCGGTAGACCCTGCAAGGCTTGTGCTAAGCGAAGTGTGGAGAAATCTCTCTGACGGATCGCCTTTCGTGATATATGACTCCGAACCAGCAATAGAAGATTGGCAAGGACCACACCAGCGATATATTATTCTGTCCTCAGATGGTTGTATGGAGGTAAATTTTTAGTGAGCTATCTAGTTAATGAACTGACAGTTCTCTAGAAATTAGCTCATGTTCGTGTTATTTCTCTCGATGGAACTTTTAAAACCAGCGGCGAAGGCTTTGTTCAGAATTTTTGTTTACATGGATAAATATATGAGTAAGTAGTATACAGTATTCAGGAACTATTGACAATTTATCGATAAATTTCAATAGCTTCGTTCCTATGGGGAATGTACTGATGACGCGTCGCAGGATGAACATGGATTATCGAGAGCACAAAGACGCTGGTGGTAACAAGTTCAATCATGACGAAACGCTATATGGTTAAGGTGAAAATTAAATTTTCGAAAATTTTTGATGATTATTCAGATTTAGATCGACTACGATGAAGATAGTCAAATGGTTCAGCGTCCAAGTTTCTCGCATTCTATGTGGATGCATTCCGGCTTAGATATACCTGGTTGGTTGCTCATTCAGAATACTTGTTATTGCTTTGCTGTTGTTTCACTGTTTTATTTTACGAATAAACTCGAACTCTATTTATTGTTGTTTTCTTTGTTCATTAAGTTTGGTACGTGTAGAAACCGTACCTGAAGTGCTTGAACTGTATGTTAGGCACGTGAAGATTATTAGGTAGGTAAAGTTAGGTACTTAGGTAAAGTTAGGTACTTGAAAAAATCACTCTGAGAAAACTACACCATCTGGGTATCTAACTAGATCAGACAACTTGCACACCCATGCACTTTTAACTGAATCAGACGACCAGGGTACTTTTGTTTAGCGATGGATAGTATAGATAGACGAATAGTAATTGCTGAACAATTAACTCGTTAATAATCGCGATTTTGGTTTTAAAAACAGGGTTTCTTATGCGATTTTACGTGTGCTAAGCAGATTTGTTTTCATTAAAACAAAAAAGAATTTCATGTCATTTACCTGACCAGTTAGTACCTACCATTGGTAGCGGTCTCCGAGTGGATGAAATCGGGATTTTGGTGTTAAGCAACTTGATTCCATGGCGATTTCACGTATGATAAGACCATTCATTTTAAATTTTAACAAAAAAATCAGGTCATATGGATGGATATCCACCTGCCTAGGTAGTACTTAGCTTGGGTATCGGGCTTCCAGTGAACAAGATCGACATTTCGATCCTAACAAACCGGTCTTTGTATGCAATTTCGGGTAAGAAAAAATAGTTTATTTTAAGATTTGATTAACTTTATTTGTTTATTTGTGTGGAAAAAAACCCACTTAGTTGTTTTACTTTCCGGTAAAGTTATCGTTTGTTGAGATTAATTTTGGCGAGTTGATCGTTTGGCGAGAAAAAAATGGCGAGTTAATCGATTGCGAAATAAATTTTGGTGACAATCAATTTGGCGAGTTAACTGTTTGGCGAGTTTAATTTTGGCGAAACAATCGATTGGCGAGTTAACTGCTTGGCGAAACGTATTTTGGCGTACTAATCGTTTGGCGAATTAATCATTTTGGCGAAACAATCGATTGGCGAAATGCATTTTGGCGAAGGATAACCCCACCTTGCAGTCAATATACTTCTTTCTTTTAAAAAGTTGGCAAACATGGAAGGTAGCGACTTACATTCATAGATATTCCGCTTGACATCCAAATGTAGTCGAAACTATAGAGAGAGTGCAGCAAAGACATGTAGATGAAGCCGAAAAATTTAGAAAGCACCGGCACTAAAATAATAAAAAGAACTTTAATTCTAATCATAATAGTAAAAAAATACCTTCCAATCCAATAATGGCTAGTGCCTGCACCAAAAATACAAGTTCCACAAAAATGGCGTGAATAAAGTCGGAAGCGGCTCTGGAAAAGTCGGGTATTTTGCTGCTGGAGATGCCTCTGTATTTCAAGGCAGAAGAAGCCTGAAATACTTAAAATAAGTTACATTTTGTTTAAACAAAAATAACTCACAATGTCAGCGAACCAAGGGTGCTGAGAAAACGAACAATCAAGAAATGGCAACAATAAAAGTGAGCCGAAATACTTGAGAAAGGCTGATAGAAAAGAGTATTTGAGCAGGTCGATAAGTGAGGTAAGGGCAAGTACGAAGAAGACTGACAATATGTTTATGGCTGCACACTGAAAATAATAAAAAATATGTTACTGAATACACACGGATATCCGAAAAAATGGCTGAAGTTTAATAACTAATTCTTCAAAAATACTGCGCACTTTATTCAATATTAATATTACCAGTGCAGGGAACTCGTTCTCGTCTTTCGTCCTCGTAGTCGTCCTCGTCTTCGTACTATTAGGACGAGTACGAGCAGCTTCAAAAACGAGGTACGAGGACAAAGACGAAGTACGAGGCTGAAAAAATTACAAGTACAAGGACGTGGACGAAGGGGCAGGGACGAAGACGGAAGACGGAGGGTAAAGACGACTCATCCTAGCTAAAATTTTCATTATTTTAACCTTTTTTTAAAAAATGATCATCAACAATGCTTTGATTCTTTTCATTGTCATCCTTGAAAAAAGGATCCCCTGTTTTATTAGTGGCAATATACAGGGTGGTCCAAAAAAATCTGCAAAATCTAAAAAATTTGACAAGGGCTCCGCGCACCGGCTAAAATAACTTTTTTGTGTGATCAAGGATGTTGAAATAACGTTGTGAGGCCGGTACCGAGTCCTCTCATTCTGCCGTAATCTTAGGTCTAGCTCTCTAAGCATGAGACTAACATGGCTCGCTGCCCAGGGCTAACTCACTAAGTGGTTGATTCCCATAGACGTGCTTGCCATGAGGCTGACCTTGTGACCTAAAACTGCAACCGTCCATCCTTGTTAGTAACAAGTTGTTACCCATTACATTTGTACGTCTAACGAACAACCACCTAGTAACGAACAAAATGAAAAATACTAATTTGCTTAAAGAACATGTAGATAAATGGTGATAAGAACATGGTGATAAAAATAGTAGTGGGACTACAGTCGAATGTACCGGCAAGGTACCTTCCGAAAATTCGTTCTCGTCTAGGATCCCACACTTTTTTACCTCAACTTTTGAGTTCTCTTTTAGAACCTGATTCGCCAGTCAAGTCGGAGATATCGCAAGGATTGTGATTTTGCCGATCGTTTTTGCAAAAGACAAAAAAGTTGGAAATTTAAAAGAGAACTCTCCTTAAAACGTTCACCTAATTCGGATTTGAGGGGTACGCTGCCGGAACAGTCGACTATATTACCAAATTCACGCCATTTCGTATTTTAAAAATAACGGGCACACCCGGCATATGTTTGCTAAGAATCTAGGAGTTTTTAAGTGTGTAAATTTTTTTTTTAAAGTACGTGTTTTACCCGTTTTAGCGAGCATGCTAAAAATATGTCTTACCCCTCGATCACATAGGCGAATTGAGGTCTAGCTCGTGTTTTCTCAACCTTTTTGGTATTTAGAGGGAATTTTTTCTATACTTTTTGTCACTTTTTATATACCAAACGAAAGCTCAGATTCCAAGTTATCTTCTACATTAAAAATTATTTTATTGGTGTGACAAAAATGTATGTAACAGCACAAAAGTTGGAGGCTGGTCGAGGTACCTCGACCAGGACCTCGACCAGCCTGGACATCACATTTACTTTTGACCACTTTAGACATCACATTTACTTTTGTAACAATAATGAAATAATTTTTGATGTAGAAGATAGCTTGGAATCTGAGCTTTCGTTTGGTATATAAAGAATGACAAAAAGTACAGAAAAAATTTCTCTCTGATCACCAAAAAGGTTGAGAAAACACGAGCTCGACCTCGACTCTGTGAGCACCGGGTTCTTCATCGCTGCTGTTTTTGGGACGTTTTTTAAGTCTCAAAAACTGTTGATGAGCCAAATGTGATACTTGTTTTTTCAACACTAATTCAACGTCGCATATTAGTTTTTTTGAGCAACAGGGAAAATGAATGGGGTTCCTCCAGGAGATAACTCATGAAAAAATGAACGTGAGTCACGTTCACGCCCGGGCACAAGTTACTTGTTTTTGATTAGAGAACTAAATATTTTTTGGCGTTTTTGTGCCCGGGACAGAAATGACGAGTCACATTTGTGCCCCATTTTCTTTTCTCGATGTCTCAAAAAAATTATTCTTTGAAAAAACGGAAAAACCTACACAAAAAACACGTTGGATGGTAGAAACCTTTTTGTGTATTTCTTTTTGGGCCACAACCATCGTTGTTTTCTCTAAGTTCTGTCTTCTGCGAGTCTCCAAGACGGTCTGTTTGGAGGTGGAGGCTTTGGATGGGTTTTGGCCTCAGCCACCTGAAATCACATCTTTGCTTAATTATGTACATAAAATGTAAAAAATAGCCGACTTCTTTGCTTTTGACATCAAGCTTATGGAGCACTAGAAAACCTTGCACACTCGCCAATAACCCATTTTTATATTCCACCAAAAATTCACGGATCATACAGTGCTAAAAACAACAAATTATATTAAATTGTATTACACGTCAAATTAATAATTATTAATTTATTTATAAAATCTTAAAATTTGTTTTCTCTCTAAAAAAATTAAACTATTTTTAAATTTTCATACTAGCGCATAGCTCTAGATCTCAAATAAATCAATAGCAAATTTTTCTTAACAGATTTTAAAAAGTTGTAGAAAAACGTTCTTATATCGAGAAAATTTTTCTAGAAATTCGGTCTATCCATAGACTTTTTTCTATAGTTTTCTCGAATCTCAGTATATTAATTGATAGCGTGTTAAAAGGCTTTAACAATTGGAAGAGAAAAATCTGAAATGAATATCGGACCACCAACTTCCGATTTCTTACTTCGATATCCTACTTCCTACCTCCATTGTAAGCGAGCCTTTGAAAAATACTTGAGAGAAACAAATTTTTGTGATTTGGGTCAATTACTCACAACTTAAAACTTGTATTAAAGTGCGCGCAATTTTTTTTTCGAGTAACAATTTGCTTAATTGTGTTTTTTTTTTAAATTTTTAATTACTGTAATTCCTCCAAAAAGTCAAAAGTGAAAACCAATTTTAGAAAAAAAACTAACTAACTTTACAAAAAACTAATTAAAGGGGAGAAACAAGAAGACCAGCAAATTTTGGAAAAAGTGAAATACTTGCCAAAGAGCATCAACGCCCAAAGCTCCATAGGCGAAAAATCATGTAAAAATGTTGCATGAAAGGAAATTGAAAAAGTTATTTTGGGTGCATTTTGTTACTTCAAGGGAAAATGGCTTATTCAAGGAGTTAAGGTTATTTTTAGTCGTTTCAATTCGATCAACAATCGTGAAAAATTGATGAAAATTTTAAATTTATTTAATCAAAAATATCGTCCTCTAGACTATTAATAAAACTTGTATATTAGCCGAAAAAAGATACGTTCTTTATTGTCATTGCGGACTACCCTTTTGACTTTTTAGATATTATTGATAGAAAATATTTCCCTAAATTAATCCGCAAATCAAAGTTTTTAATGCAAAAAACCACTACTAACTATATATCACAAGACAAGTTGATGATAAAAAAAAGTGTAAACCGAAGTGGGGCGATAAAACTCCCAGTAGATAACTTTCAAAAAGTATTTTGTGGCATTATGCCAATATAAATATTTCCTATCTGTGCAGCATGTAATGATAAATTGCACCTTAAGAAAGTGCTTTTATTTAATGCGGTTCATTCCCAAGAAAGAGTGCAAAAAAATGTGTTTTGAATCCGATAAAATAAAAGTTTGAACAAAAATGAAGAAAAATTTATACATATTTAAAGCAGCACAATCAGTTTCTCTCAATCAATTCAAAGAAAAATCGAGGAGAATAAATTATTAATCACTTTTTTTCTTAATCACTAGTTTCCAATAGCAAATTAAATCGATAAATGGCTGGAGATGACCAATGTCCTGACTTGGATTTAGCTTTTTCCTGCAGTTATTGGACAGAGAATAACAAACTATCCCCAAATGAGGTATATTTGGCAAAAAAAATTAGAAATAATTGTGGTCAGAATTTCTTTTTGCATACAGTCAACCTCGAGGGTCCGCCTAGGGTCCGACACTTTTTTTAACCCAATTTTCAAATATTTTATCGATTCTGTTATGACAGTCTGGTCGCAAATATCGTGAGGATTCCGATTTTGCCGATCGTTTTTTGAAAGGTAAACGAATTTTGGTTAAAAAAGTGAAACCTCGATATAGTGGCATCTGTTTTCAAAAAGGGTGCCACTATATCGAGGTTTCACTTTTTTAACCCAAATTCGTTTACTTTTCAAAAAACGATCGGCAAAGTCGGAATCCTCACTATATTTGCGACCAGACTGTCATAACAGAGTCGATAAAATATTTTGCAAATTGGGTTAAAAAAAGTGTCGGACCCTAGGCGGGAACGAACTTTGGGGGTGCCACTAAATCGAGGTTTGACTGTATTTTGAAAAAAGCTGCGAAATATAAAAAAAGTGTTATATCATACAAAATATAGAAAAAAGGGTTTAAAGTTTTGGCGAAAAATAGTTTCGTTTCTGCTAATAGAAGAGCTCGGCCCTATCCAAAAAAGAGTGCTTTTTTTCGCCTTTGTCCCCCTGTTATTTTTTTGGGCTTTAGATTTAGGCAAGGGTATTCCAGCACATGTTAGGCCGTTCTCAAACACATATCAGACTCATGTGTGAGTCCATCCTAACGTACGCTGGCCTACCCTTGCCTAAGTCTAAAAAAATAACAAAAAAATCATCAGGGGGATCAGGGCAAAAAAGCCCTTTGTTGATAAAGCCAGGAGCTCTTAGGTCGCTTAAATAATGTCATAGATTTTCCTGGGGAAATCAATGGGGCAAAAAGCTATATAGGCAAATTTTGTAAAAAAATCTCCCTGTTTTTTGAAAAAACCATGTACAACAAACTCGAATTACATATGTTTTTTAAATTTTTAAAGTGTGGAAATTTTGCAGTTTCATACAAATCACATCCATTATAATTTATAGTCGGTTCACTGAGCTTTTCAGGTGATTCAAAATTTTATTGAATTCAAAACAGAATATTTCATCAAAATGTGGAAAAGGTTTCGCATAAATTGGACATTTCCTACGGAGGTGTTATATTTTGCTTTTGTTTTTTACACACATTATCTACATTCCACCATTTTTGACCAAAGACTAGATTTATGGGGTGCAGATGAAGCGCCTGATTTAACATCACTTCTTGTGTACATTCATGGCGGATATTGGCAAGAAGGAGACAAAAGCTTGAGCACAAGTTTAGTTGAACCATTGGTACAGCATGGTATTTGTGTTGCCGTCGTTGGATATGACCTGGCGCCTGCTAAAACTATCGTTCAAATTGCACAACAAATTGTTCAAGCACTACAAGTAATTTGATCTATTTTTTTCTTTAAAACGGCATGTTCACAATTTGAAATGAATTTTGCAAATTTTGTCCAAATTAGGGCTGATGGACAGGAATGGCCGAGCATAGACGAGGGTCAAACCTTTTTTTTGCAGCTGATTTACGTCTTTTTGCAGTTGATTCACGTTTTTTTGTAGCTAATTTACTTTTCTGTCCAAGACCAATCAAATTTTGCCATATTTTGCAAGAATTCAAATTTTTTAGTCAGGAAATAACTTGGATCGATCAGAATCCCACCCCGAAATGGCCAGAAGTTCCTGAAAGTTGGTTTTTTAGGGTTTACTAAAGGGGGGGGGGGGGGTAAACTTTTTGCGAAAATTCGACTGAGCGGATCAGAATTCCGATCCGATCGGCTGAATCGCTCAGAATTCCAGGTTTATGGTGGTTTTGAGTGGTTTAGGGTGGAATTCTGAGCGATTCAGCCGATCGGACCGGAATTCTGATCCACTCAGTCGAATTTTCGCAAAAAGTTTACCCCCCTTTAGTAAACCCCAAAAAACCAACTTTCAGGAACTTCTGGCCATTCCGGGGTGGGATTCTGACCGATCCAAGTTATTTCCTGACTAAAAATTTGATTGGTCTTGGACAGAAAAGTAAATTAGCTACAAAAAGGGCTCTCTGCTGTTTCGTTCCAAATTGTTTCCGCCAAAAATCGTTATAGCCAAAAACTTGAATTAAATTAATCAGTTTGCTACATATGGTTTTTCTAACTTATTTTGTGGATACCCTCATTTACAAGTTTATACTCAAATTCATGCTAGAGAGCAGGGCTACATTTTGCCTAAGAAGTTGTAAATGACCATGTCTGCAATATTTGCTGAAAACCCCCGAAAGTTCTCAAAAAGTCCAGGATTCCGGAAATTTTAGGATTTTCAGCAAATACTGCACACATGGTGATTTACACCCTCATGCTCAAAATGTAGCCCTGCTCTCTAGCATCAATTTGAAAATAAACTTGTAAATAAGAATATTTACAAAATTAGTCAGAAAAACCATATGTAGCAAACTAATTAATTAAAAATGTAACGTATGTGGCTATAACGATTTTTGGCGGAAACAATTTGGGACGAAACAGGGTAGAGCCGCAAAAAGATGTAAATCAGCTGCAAAAAGACGTGAATCAGCTGCAAAAAGACGTGTATCAGCTGCAAAAAAAGGTTTGCCCATAGACGAGGGTTAGAAAACCTGTTAAAACGTTGAAATCTCTATAAAAATTCAAATGAGAATTTTGATACTCAAATTTATTGAACTTTAATAAAATCTCAATAAAGCTACTAAAATCTCTATAAAGTTTTATAAAAGTCAAATTTTTATAGAAGAACTATTGAAGTTATGGTTTTAACTTCAATAGTTCTTCTATATAAATCTATATAAAACTTCTATATAATATATTCTATAAAATTTTATAGAGATTTCAATAGTGTTATTAAGATTTTATTGAACTTCAATAAATTTGAATTTCAAAATTCTCATTCGAATTTTATAGAGATTTTAACGTTTTAACTGGTTTTCCTAACTCTGGCATCGACCAAGTCATTAAAAACGGACTAAAATTATTAGTGATTTTTATTATTATAAATCAACTTTATTGTTGTACACTTTTAAAAGAATATGGCCATAAACGGCTAAAAAATATGATGGACAGATATATTCTCGAAAAAATTATGGTCGGCCGTTACACTAACTATTTCCAAAATCAATTTTATCGACTTTTATTTTACTACAAATTTTGTTTAAACAATTTCTGTGCTGAGATCGGATCTCGAAAATTTAAATCATAACAAAATATGAACATGCCCGATCAAAGAACATTTTTATAAGTTTAAGTGGTTGACGAAGAGATATCCAAACTGCAAATTGACTGTCGCAGGGCATAGTGCTGGTGCTCATTTAGCTGTCAAAGGTTTTGTTTTTGATAATCAAGCTTCTATTTTGCTACACACAAAAAGTTTTTTTCCCAGCCAAGTGCAATACTTATTAATCCTCGTTTCAAATATTTTTAAAAGATCAGTGTTCGCTAGCCTAGCCCAAAATATTGCAAGGATTGCAATTTCGATAGACGTGTTTAGAAAAATAGTAATTTTGGTATTGTTTAGACTATACTGGCAAAAAATATTTTCAAAAAGACTCTAAAATTGAGGGTAAAAAAGTGTCGCAGCCAGTTGGTAAAATAACTTCTTATAAGGTGGTTAAATCGAGATTTGACAGCCTATGATTTTTCAACATTTGTTTGTAGCTATTGAAATTAGTGAAACTGACTTGAAAATCCACAAACTTGCCCTTTTTTGTGGCGTCTACACAAAACTAGAAGAGTTGAAAGATACTTACATAGGAAAAAATATAAGGTTTGGATTTTTTAGCTTTTACGGTACCAGACAAATTGAACAATCTGAATTTTTAACATTTTAGATTAAACTTAGACACCGCTTTGGAAGCAAATGTTAATTTTGAAAAGTTTTTACAAAACTTTTCGCCCGGCCATATACTCATACTCAATGCGGAATATGATGCACCAAAAATAAAGGATCAAAAGAATTGGTTAGAAGAAAATTTAAAATCGTCATCTATTAACTTCCACAGCATGGTATCAATTAATTTAAAGGGCATGCCTCTTAAATCGACATGGCTACATAAAATTAAAGTATGTTTAGAGTGTTCTCTCTAATAGACGGGCCAGCCCTTCTATTTTTCAACCTACGAAAGAATTGAATTTGCATTAAAAATGCAATAAAGCATGGTTCACCTGCTTTAGGGCCCGTCTATTAGACAGAATACGATATGTTCACTAAAATTTATAACTTTTCTGACGTGCTATGTTGCAAAAAGTTTTATGCTTTTTTTACTCAAAAAAGACTTTAATTTTACGCCACCAGTTTTTTAGCTCTATATGTGTTCGCACCCGTCCCAAAAAAAAAGTTGCCTTGGTCCCCTGTTGACCTTTTTTTGCAAAATTTTTCAAAATTTGCATTAGTTAACCCTGTTGTTTTCATGCAAGTTTTTTACTTCTGTTGTTGCACTTTCATGTCCACTGCCTTATTTGTGACCATTCTCACAAAATTCTGCCACCAATGTGATCTTTTCGCCTAACACAAGATTTTTGTTGTCTAAGCACGATGAAGCCAAAAATACAATATCTCCTGCTTTGATTATTTTGCGTGACAAACAATGTCAAAACTTTGTTAAAAATAAAATTTTTGGAGAGATTTTTTGGTTTATAAAAAATTCCTAAAAAACAACAGGGAGGACCAAGGCAACTTGTTTTCGGGAGCGGTGCGAACACATATAGAGCCATTTTTTTAATTTTTTTAAATTAATCTTTTGCAGACTATATCTAATACAAACCACTTTTCTATAATTGAAGGACTAAACTCTATGGAAGAGACACAAACAAAAGCTTTATTAAAATTTATTAAAGACTAATTTAAAACTAATTTTTAATGGCAGATTTCTTTTATTGTTTTGGGTAAAGACTATGATTAATATCACATTTTGCTGAGTTGATTTACAAAAAAGTATTTTCTAATAGACACATTTTAGCAACTAATTTTATTATCCACAAATAGATTTTCCTCATTCTCTTCTGTCTTGTAGTCTACTTCCATGGAAGCAGGAGAATCCATGGCCATTTGCTGATTTGGATCTCGAATCGTGAAAAAAAGTTTGAGACGGAAAGCGTCCACACCGTTCAAATAATAACGAAACAGCCTTTTCTCCCTGATAAATCCTAAAATCTGATATAATCAAGAGTCTTTTAATATTTGAATATTGTATTTGATTCAAAAACACGTTTTTGGCATTGTGTTTTTGCTCTCTCTCTTCTGTAGATGATCTCTAGGCAAGTGACCAATCAAATTAGCTCTTGTCAGTGACTAATATTTGGATGTTCACTTGTCTAGAGCTCACTCAAAAAAAGTTAGCAACACGATTGCGAAACATAAGATGTCGCTTTATTAGGAAAAATTATTCAAATTTTAAATAAAAAGTTTCTAATTTTTTTAAAAACTTAGCAAATTTTGAGAAGGGCTCGTCATTCATACAGTTTTTGAATTTACAACCTAAAGACTAATATAAAATTACCTAAGCGAGAGTAGAGATTCATAGCATTTGTGTTTGTTACTTCAGTTTCGAGTATTATTTCATCGCAACCAAAAGAATTCATAACCTTAAAAAAAAATTAAAATATATTAATTATTCTCATAGCTACCTGGATGACAGCTTCTACAAGTCTAGTACCGATTCCCATTCTGAATTTTTAAATTTACTCGAAGCCAGTTTTCAGTTATTCTAGTCACCTTCTGAAAGACACATCCACAGCCAACCTGTAATTGTTTAATTATTAAAACTATTCACAAACTATACATAAATTACATTGCTATATATCCTTGACAGTACCCGTTTCCATCTCTGTCCAGTTTGCAGACAATAACTCCCGCGTATTTGTTAGTTTTAGATCACGAGCCTAAAAACTAATTTTTCGAGTCGGTCCAAGCTAATTCACTTACCAAAAAAGTCAAGCCTGGCCAGTTGTGTATAAAGTACCTGTTAAAAATTCCAACTAAATAATTTCGACAAAAATATTAAAACCTATAGGTATAGATGGAGTACGGCTCCGAGAGTTCGCAAGCGATCTAAATATTTATAAATTTTTGGTTTTTTGAAACTTGAATTTGTTTACCATTCGCATAATTTCAGGCCTGAAAATTATTTTGTTGAGAATTGATGTTTTTAAATAAATAATCCTCGATTTAACGCCCCAAAAAAGTCAATTCTGGGGTTCGACGCTTTCTTGAAGTTTTCCTTCAGTTTTTTTGCCAGTGTGGTACAAAAATTGCAATGATTTCAAATTTGCCAATTGTTTTAAACTTATTTTGCTGAACATCGATTTAACGGCCCAATTTTTTTTCAAAAGAAAAGTCATTAAATTGATGATTTTAGTAGCAAAATCATTGTAGATCTTAAAAAAACGATGTGCAAAATTTAAATCCTTGCAATTTTTTGCACCATACTAACGAATCAGAATTAAGACAATCTTCAATGATCGGACTCAAAAAAGTGTCGGACTATAGGTGGGAACGAACTTGAAATGGATGGTTGATAAATCGAGGGGCAACTGCATTGTATAATTGAAACTTGCATTTGAGTTTCATCTTGATACGGCTCAATTACAATAATCTTTTCTCTTTTGTCCTCTTCAGCAGCAGAATTTTCTTGTTTCAATGAGCAATTGGCAAGTTCAGCACTCAAAGGACCATTTGCGTCTTCTTTTTTTGACAATTTTCCTACTATGTCCACGCATCTTTGCAAACTTGCAATCGCACTTAAAATAAATTGTTGAAAAGCTTGAAAATAAAGGAATGATAACAAGGTTTTAAAAAAAGTAACATAGCCATCTTCACGAAACCTAACAACCATAAAATCTCTTAAATATTGTCGTTTTGTCTTAATTTTTTATTTTTTACACCCGGTTTTCTGCCCTCCTTGTTTTACAAGGAAACCTCTTGCTTTTAGCTACTTCCTCTTATGGCTTCCTTACTTTTAAAATTGTTTATATGAAAATTGACAGAGCAGCAGATTATCTTTTAGGAGTTTCACAGCTCAAGGAATCTGAAAAAAAGTGTTTGAAAAAAGTGACTGTATGGTCAAGGACGTGTGGAGGGGGTTTTCAATAACAATAATTTGATTTATAGGATGTTTTCTGTAATTTTGGATAAATTTCTTTTACCTCATATTTTTAACCCATGTTTTTATTCCTGTATTATTAAAGGGGCCACCGACATTTTGAAAAGCGGGTACCAGGTCATTCAAAAAAGAATCATTTTGAAATACAAAATTTGTTGGGTACTCTTCCAGCTATAAGTAATGAAAAGTAATTTAAGTGATCGAGTAATCGTGGCTCAGTGGCAAAGCAGCGGCGTCATGTGAAAGTCGGTTCGATTCCGATTTAAAGCAATGTTTTTCTGCGACTTTCACTAAAATGCGAAATTTAAATTGACAGTAGCTCAGGTGCCCGCCCTCCCCCAATCCAAAGAGTATTTTTCTCTAAGCTAACTTTTTTCATTTATGCCTGAGGCCTAAGCCTAATCCTAAGTTAGCGCGCTACCCATTGCAAAAAAGAAAACTTTAAAAAATCAAGGAAACCCAAAATAGGACGATTAGAGAAAAATACTCTTTGGAGGGGGCGGGCACTTGAGCTTTTACGTTTAAATTTTCCTTTAAATTTACTGGTACCCGCATTTCAAATTATTCCGATCGGCGGCAAGCATGCCCCTTTAAGGGATTGATTTCTGGTCGGGTTACATACATATATTCCGACATTTCATTGAGCGACGGACTATTCGACTAAAAGTTGACTACTTGCCCTTCAAGGTAGGTTAAAAATGGAGGGGAGATTGAAAAATAGTAGTTTTGCAGAAATTAGTATTTTTGTAATTTACTTATTTAATTATTATGTGCTGATCACAAAAAATCTGAAAATTTTGAATAAAACCTACCTCTGCACTAGCATTTGACCATCTATTTTTGAGACTTCTTTTTCCATAATCAAGATTTTGCTCTTTGATCAACAAACTACCATTTGGAACAGCAAAGGCACTCAATCTTATCTGAAAAAATTAAGAATATAATTTAATTTATTCGTCGAAAGACTGTCTTTGCAAATTGGCGTTTTGTCTCTTGTCCTTTTTTTGCATTTTTGACCCATTATATTCCTTTTGAAAAGGCAAAAAAGGTGTGCTTTCCTTCCTTCTTCTATCTCCTCAAAAAAGGGAATTTATGGTAAGGAGTGTTTGCATTGATTAGATTAGAAAACTTCATAAACCAGAACCAAACTTTGATTATAATTGATTTTTGTCACAACCGTTTTTTTGTAAATTTATTTTTATTGAGTTTAATTAACGTTTCAATTAAATAATTTACTTCCAAAAAATTACTTACAAAAAAATGGTACACTTGAGTTGTCTAACCGGTGTTTTTTAAAATTAATCTCCGAAAGCCCGTTTTCTATCTTTTTTGGTCTACTACAAGAGGGAGGGTCTCTTACTGTTTTTTGTAACTTTCGATCAGGCGCTGGATAGACCGGCGTATGTTAGAACGGACTCAAGCATATTTCTCAAACTACAAAAATTAGAAAAAGTAAGCCTCTGGTTCAATCCAGCAGATTTTCTGCCTTGGTCGCCACTGTCGATTTACCGTATTTTCTCTATTAAACGCCCCCTGTTCAATAAATGCCTTTTCTCTAATAAATCCCCCCTTTTGACTAGTGTTTCAGAGTTAAGGCCTTTTTTGATTAACAATTTTAGAATTTTTTTGGGGTTGAACAATAAACGCTCCGGGGCGTTTAATAGATAAAATACGGTATTGTTCTGTTCTCAGCCTCGAGCGCTAAGAAGAACTCAAACATGTTTTTCTTAACTTTTTTCCAAGTTTGGGTACCTCTTTTTTGGGTCAGTCCCTCCATACCCTGTGCCCAGCCACAAGCAAAAAAATGTCTTTTCGGCGATAATAATATGCTTTAATAAAACGCTTTGTAGCTAACCTAATGAGCATAAAAAAGTTTCAGGATGTATGCCTTTCGAGCTGCAGACTTCTTCCCAGCAATAATATGCATTGCATACTATGCGGTTGTTTTGTTTTTGGCAGAAATTTCGAGGAAACTTGTTGATGTTACACTCAAAAAGAAAAGTAAGGCTTTTGGACAAAATTATGTGACAATTTTTAAAATTTTAGACGGTCTTTTGTATGTATTCTTGATTGAGTTGATTGGAACTGCTCAGCAGGCAACTTGTGTTTATGAAAATGGTATTTTTGAAATAAAACTTTTTTTTCAATTAAATCAACTTACAGTATAACCTCCATTAATCCCTCACCCTCTAATAATCCCCCACCCCTCATTTTTTTGACTAAGATTTCAGAGTCAGGCCATTTTTAATTGCAATTTCAAAATTTTTCAGGGTTAAAAATTAATTTTCCGTGGGGTATTAAAAGAAGTTGTACGGTAAATATTTTCTGTAAAAAATATTAATATATTTTTACTCGAGTTTTTTAGGTGTAATGATCAAAAACTATGGGGTTTGGGGATTTTTCCTAACAGTGGCTAGTCTTCTGTTGGCAAGTTATTTGTAAAATTTGAGAATTTTTCTGTTCACCGTAAATCTATTTTTAGTCGGCGGAATCATAAACAGAGGAGCTTTCATCTCTCCACTTGCACCAATTGAGATGTATACTCAAGGGAAAATTAAGTAGGAAAATGAAATTTCGGTGTTCTACACGCCTAAAATGAGTTATTTCAGCACTGAAAAGTTGATGGTTTTGTTGCTTGCACAGGTCAGTTTTAAAAAAACAGCTTTTGTGTTACTGTTCTATGAAATCATGCCATCACTCCTGTTCTTTCTGAAACTTTCGAAAAAATAATTCTTAGGCTTAATTGAGGAGAGGGGGATGTTATGAGAGGGTTTTTGGGCTATATAGTTTTTTTTCTTTTTTTACTAATTTATGTTCCCCTTTTCTTAAATTTTAGTGATTTTAGTGGCTATGAAATAGAGCTGACGATTTGGCCTTTTGCGATTGCGATTATTTTGGTCTCAAGCCGATGCGATTGCGATTATTTGAAAAAATCGAGTGCGATTAATCGCAACGATTATCGCTAAAAAATTCAGGTGCGATTAATCGCGCGATTATGCGATTATTTTTGCTTTTAGCTTCTAAAAACCAAAAATTTTAGGGGAGGAGAAGAATGGGCCATTTCAAATTGGGCCAATTGAATTCGGGCCATTTTCAAATTGGGCCTTTTCAAATTGCGCAAATGCAAATTGCGCCATTTTGAATTGGGCCATTTTCAAATCGGTCCAATGCAAATTGAGCCAATTTCAAAATGGACCACGATTTTGAATCAAACAACAGTTAAAAAATTGCCAATAAGTTGGCGCAATTCGAATTGACCCAATTTGAAATTGGCCCAATTTGCAATGGCCCAATTTGAAATGGCCCAAATTGAATTGTCCCAATTTGAAATGGCCCATTCTTCTCCTCCCCAAATTTTAACACTTTACACAAAAAAGGCTTTATTTGAAGTGAACGTGGACATTTGCGACATCTATTAACAATACATACTTGAAGTTACGCAACGGCAGATTCTTGTTTAGTCAAATTTAAAAATTTTAGTCAAAATTTTGGGAATTTGACTTTTTAGTCAGCAAATACCTTGGCTCGCTCAGAATCCACCCGAGAGTGGTCAGAAGCACCTAAAAGTTGGTTTTTTGGTGGTTTACTAAAAGGAGAGTGAACTTATTGCAAAAATTCGATTGCGCGCATCAGAATCTCACTTTGGCCAGCTCGATGGCTCAGAATCTCTTCCTAAGCCGCTCTAAACCACCTTTTAGACATATCAGAAAAGTTAAATTCTTGTTTGGAGCAGTAAGGATGCTTTAAGGTGGTTGAGAATTTCTCAGAGTGAGATTCTCAGCGATTTAGCCAATTAAAGTGGATTCTGATGAGTGAAATCGAGTCTTCGAGAAAAGTTCACTCCCCTTTTAGTAAACCCCAAAAAACCATCTTTCAAGTGCTTGTGACCACTCTGGGGTGGGATTCTGAGCGATATAAGTTATTTTCTGACTAAAAAATCGCAGCGAGAAAAGAGTATTTTGCGATAAGAAAAAATATTTTGCGGTGATTTCCAAGTGTTTTGCGATGATAAAAAAAGTAACGGTACTTGTTAAATTAGGGAAGGGAGGATGGCCGCATTTTAATTTTTTTTTAAATCATGTTTAAACGAGTCTTAAGTAATTTTATTATGTTTTTAACGATAAAAAGTTGTTTTCTAACAATTTGCCGTACAAAAATGGTTTTCGAAATAATAAAATTTTGGCCTAAAGGCTAAAGTATACTATTTGGCCAGAGCCAAAAATGAGTTTCTTTTTGAGGTCTAAGTATTTCATAAGTACTGAAAACCATGGAAACGCCGAAAAAAAGTGTGGGAAGGGCATTTTTCGAACAAAAAAAAATTCGACTGCCTCGGTCACCCGTGTGGTTTTTGGTTAATTTTGCCTTGGTCCCCCTATGATTTTTGGTCCTTTTTGGCTTGACCACATCTGTTGGACCTAAAAAGATGGAATTTGAACATAGTTTTGTTAACTGGGGCCTACCGCATAAAGAAACTCTGGTATGCATACATTTTCATGCATCCAGTGTCACTTTCGAGTGATTTGCGTCTAAGGTATGTGGATGTGCGCATCTCAACCCCAAGCAACCAAGCCCTTTTTGGTATCGTTCTGCATTCTGACCAACCAAGCGGGGACGCAGGCGGCTTGGTTGGTTAGAGATGCGCGCACTCACTTACCTTAGACATGATTCCGAGCAAGACTCTCGATAAAAAATGCAATACAGGCTTTTCGCCCAGCTCCAGTGACCAAAACGAGGTAAAATACCAAAAACCGTAGGGGGGACCAAAGCAAAAAATGACCAAAAACCACAGGAGGGACCAAGGCAAACGAAAAAAAATTTTTTTTCGAAAAATGGCCTTCCCACACTTTTTTCACCGTTTCCATGGTTTTCAGGACCTATTAAATACTTAGACCTCAAAAAAACTCATTTTCGGCTCTGGCCAAATAGTGTACTCCTGCCGGCCTAAATTTGACCAAAGACTTGGCTCACCTTGGTTCCCCAAGGCGAAAAGTCAAATTTTGGTCGAAATTTTTTTTTTCCTTGAAAATAAATTTTTTATGTGGGAAATTGTCAGTTAACAAATTTTATATTTTATAGCGTAAAAAAATTACTTGATTACAAATTACTTCATGATTTACAATGTTTTATAATATGCGCCCCCCTAAGTGAACAAGTGCAACAGTAACATCTATTACTAAAAAAATTTTACTGTTAGAATTTTTCAGTATGGCGAAATATGCGATTAATCGTGCAATTTCTCAAATTGCGATTTGCGATTATTTCAAAAGCATGCATGCGATTATGCGATGCGATTATTTTTTGCCAAATTTGTGCGATTTGCGATTAAGCGCAGGTGCGATTAATCGATCGTCGTCAGCTCTACTATGAAACAGATATACAATTTTAAAACCTGGCTGCGATCTCAAAAGTAAAAAGTACGCATTTTTATTTTTTGAAAACTGAAATATGAAAACAAGGGTGCAGCAGGCGCCTCTATTGTGTTTGTGCCTATTCATAATTGTTAATCAAATACGAACACACGCAAAACTTAAAATAAATGCACAACGTGATATCTTACATGGGTTTGCGGAACATAGCAGAAAGTTGGGCTTGAACGCCGAAATCCACCCTAAATCCATGCTGAAATACACCAACTCCAATTTAGAGGTCAAGGAAAAAAAATTTTTAGAAGCAATTTTCACTGTACGTGTTTGTGCTTCAAATAAAGCCATGATGTTTTACTCGAGGGTTCCGCTGAGATATTTTGTGTAGATTTGCGAAAAATGGCAGAAAGTTAGATTTTAACACAAAAGTGGCGACCCACATGCCAAATACTACATAGGGATTATCGGTGTTTTTTTACGAAAGTTTTTTGTTATGAGCGTGTTTTGGGGCTATATAAATTTTTCCTTATTTACTAATTTATGCTCGACGTGGACATTGGTGACAAACCTACAGCAGAAATTTATAGATACTTTAAACTTGATTGTTCAGACGATTGGTGGATTGTCAGCATTCCGCTTTGCGAACACCCTCTGGTACTACTCACTCAACTATTCCAATGATCATATGGCATTCTACGAGCGCCTTCCCTGTGCCATAGTTTACAAAGTTGGATTTTCTTTCTCGGTCTTATTATTACTTTCAATTAAACTTTGCAGGTGTCCTTTTTGTATGCATTCCTGTTTGAAATTTTTGCTACCTTCCTTTTCCGATGCATTTTGCACAGGTAACCTGTCTTATTTGTGTATAAAATCACCCTGTTTAAATGTCAAATACAATGTCCCGGTGATGGGCCCTAGAGCGAATAAAAAATATCTATTTATTTCAGGCTACCTACTTCTTACAAAAACTATATGGCTCCAATAGTGGTAGCTGGATTTCTAAGCATTGGTGAGTTTTTTTTTTGAAAATTTACTTTACGCAAAGTTAAAATTAAGCGCTGGCATTTATCGGGGTTCCTGGTCTAAATCCAGTGACAGCATCATCACGTCTTCAAGGTCAGTTATTTATAAAATATAAATAATAATATGCACGATAAACATTGTGCATAAATTTACGTGTAAAATTTTTGCAACCTTAAAATCTTAGGCTGCCCTGGACTGGATCTTCAGTGGTTTATAATGACTTATTGGTATGCAATAAAATTAAACACTGAAAAAACAATTTATTTTAGGTGCTGTCCCGTGGTTGGGTGGCTGTTAGCCACATATTTTGACCGAAAGCCCAAGCAACATCCTTCATCGCCTACTAAAGCCAAGAAAAAAAAGAACTGATTTTGTGCCTTTTTCTAAACCACTTATGCCTTACACTGTGCAACTTTCTCTTACATCGCCTTGATAGTGGCAAACTTCCGAGCCATATAAAAGCACTTCAGATATGTCTGACTTTTAGAAGCTACATATGAACAAACTTTGTTTCCGAGTTCTAAAATTTCTATCGATCTATGACAGGCAATATATCGCAATTGTTCTGACAGACAATACTTTTCGAAATCATATTTTGACATAAATTAAAGAAAATTTTAGGCAAATTACTTCTCATATCAGGAGGTTTCGAGAGAATATTTACGGTAGGGCGAGGACTTTGGAGTTCCATAAAACCTAAACTTTCCAAGCGCGAAGAAAATATTTTAAAAAAATTCAGAGTCCTACACTAAATACGTTTCTCGCTTCCTTTTTTCCTCTTATTGGAATCGAAGAAATACGATAACCATCTCTTTTCGAGTTCTTCGATTTCTTTCAAACCACGGCTCGGATCTCAAAATTTGAAAATAAGGACACTTTAAGGTAAATTGGCAACATAAGCTATTTTATTCATTTATTGCACTTATTTACACTTATTGCTCTTGTGGAGCTAAAAAATAGGATGTTTATGTGAAATCCTAAAAAAATAAGATTTTAAGTCCTGAAATAAGGGTAAATCTTATCAGTAAGAACAAATCTGAGCCCAGCTTTTATCGCATTTTTTGAAAATATAGTTTAATTTTAATTTTAAAACATTCCGAAGGCTCTAACTTATACTTGCAGTTTATGCCAAAGTCATTATTAAGTTTCAAGTAGCTTAATACTTTATGTTTATCTGATACACAGTCTTTTGCAAGAAATTCGCCCTGTTTTAAAACGGCCATAACTTTTTTCTAGATTTTTTTTTCAAAATTCTGTTTTTACATAACAATTTTTCTCGCCAATATAATGTGAAAAACATGATGTTTGTTTGGTCCCCATGTGGTTTTGGTCTTATGGCTCATTTATAAACGTTGTCGTTGTCGTCGTCGTTGGAAAAAATGTTTTATAAAGGCACTTTTACGCCAACGACAACGCCAACGACGACGACAGCGACGACCTATTTATAAAAAATCCAACGACAACGCCAACGAAAACAACAACGCCAACGACAACGAAAATTTTTCTTCCAATCAGACAAATTTTGCATTTTAAGTCAGAATTTTAAGGATTAACTATATTCTCCACACGTTTTCACTGGAAAGCTCGACTAAAAATGCGAAATTTGTCTTATTTTGAATAAAAAATTTCGTTGTCTTTGACGTCGTCGTTGTCGTTGGCGTTGTCGTTGGATTTTTTATAAATAGGTCGTCGTTGTCGTTGTCGTCATCGTTGGCGAAAAAAAGGGTTTTATAAAAAAATATTCCAACGACAACGATGACGACAACAACGACGACAACGACAACGTTTATAAATGAGCCATTAGTCTCCGGCTAGCCTCTGGATGATCAAAACCCAAACCACAAGAGGGACTAAGCACAAATCGTGTTTTGACAATATGCACCAAAAAAATATTGTCGGCGAGAAAAGTCGATTTGTAAAAACGGAATTTCGAAAAACGACATAGAAAAAAGCTACAGCTTTTTTACAAAACCAGCAAATTTCCTTAAAGGACCATGCTCTTTGCGCGCAGTGGCATGTGCAAAATTTGAATTGGCGGGAGACACTTCTCTTTCGTCTAATTCTGTACTCTTTCGAGTCATTCAAAACAACTCGAAAGAGTACACTTATAGACGAAAGAGAAGTGTCCCCCGCCAATTCAAATTTTCACATGCCACTGCGCGCACAGAGCATGGTCCTTTAAACACACTGTTCTTTTTATATTTATTGTATTTGTGCCTTGTATCAGAGTATCTGTGTTATAAATTGTTGTAGTTATCGTTCATAAAAAAGTGTTCACGATTATTTTGATTTTTAACAAGGCTATGTGACCATTGTTGAGTTTTCTGATTCGCATGTTATTTGGATATTTTGGGACCCTCACATCTTTTGTAGGTTATCTAGCTCAAAATGTCGTCTGGTGAAGTGCTCTCAGATGTGAAATTTGATGAAAATTTGGTAGGGCCGCAAAGTTCGTTATATGTGAAGCCACTCCGGATGCATTTTGTCAGAGTGAGGGCTATAGAAACTTCTTTTAATGCAATTGTACGCAATCATTTGATTTTCTAGAAAATTCCAAAGCTGAATCAGTCTATTAAACTATCCTGGGACATGGTCAGATTTCCACCAATTATTTATTCATTTTTTTATTACATCACTTAGCTCTTACAGGCATTGGAGCAAGATTCTGTGGCGGTTCTTCTGTACCACAAGACTCACAAGCAAATAATCTTGGTGAAGCAGTTCAGGCCAGGTAAGACAGCTTTTCATTACAGCTGTAGTTGTGATATGATGTATGTGTTCAGCTGTGTTCGTTCAGCAAGTTCGCAAAAGGCTGAAAACCAAGGTCTGAAATTAATGTTTGTGCTGCTTTTTGATAGACGGATTTCGTAATCGTTTAGGCAAATCTCTGAATTCGATTGAGTGGACCAAGTACCCTATTAGCGTAAGTTTTCAAAAATTCATGCTGAAGGACAAATAAACTTTTAGATGGGAGAGACTGCTGAGCTTTGCGCTGGTCTGATGGACAAAAATAAATCACCACTGGAGACAGTCAAAGAAGAAATATTAGAAGAGTGTGGGTACAATGTGAAGCCGGAAGATATCGAATTCTTAAAACATACCTGTGACTTTTGAAAACTTCAATTAAGTATTTTATGTAATCGAAATGTTAAGGACTGGAATCGGCATTTCGGGCTCATCTCAACACCTTTCTATTGTCAGTCGGTAAAATTAGTGTTGAATGTATATAATTTATTCAGGCGAAGTTGATGATTCGGTCAAAGCAACCGAAGGAGGGGGATCAGAACAGAAGGAGAATTCATTGAGAAAGTCGTACTTTCAATTGATGAAGCGAGGAAAACTCATTGAGGGAACCAATATCAGCTCTCCACCGTCTCTGCTCTTCGTTATAAGCTGGTTTCTGAAACATAAGACGTTTGAATAGCTATGACCAGTGTTTTCTATGAAATGGTGTAATTATATGATGTAAATAAATTGGGAGTTGCTATTGTACTGTTCGTAAAATTGTTTGTAAGGAACGCGGATCGTGGAGAGCGCGGGAAAATAATCTGAACGAAAAATCGATTTTTCAATCTTGTAATGAGAAGACCCACCAGCCTGCACTTCATGAACCTTATCAGTTTTCGGCATCTCGAAAATACTTTAAATTTATTAACAGCAATAAATAGTGATGGCCATTCGGGCTATTGCGGGTTTGCGGGGCGGGTTTTGGGTGCTAAAATTTTGCGTGCGGGTTGCGGGGCGGGTTTTAGAAATTTTTTAAGTGCGGGGCGCGGGGCGGGTTAAAAAATTTTTCTTGCGGGTCCCGCGCGGGTCCCGCGTTTAATTGCGGGTAGAACGAGATAACACTTAAAAAAGTTAATTATTCAATTGAACAAGTGAAATTTCTTTATACAACCATAACAACAAATGTGATTAATGACTGTAGTTAATCAACGGGAGAGCCTTGCAAGAATAATCAAAATCGGATCCCTCCATCTTCTCAAAAAGAGCAAGCTTCCAAACGAGAGCAGACATTTTAAAATAACAGAGACATAACGAGTACATACACGTATGTATATAAAATTTCTCTATTATGACTCATGCTCGCAAACTTTAACAATTGGCTTTATCCAGTGTTTGCTGAAAAAAGTAGTGCGGGGCAACCCGCGCGGGTTCTACCCTCCGCGTGCGGGTTTGCGGGGCGGGTTCAAAAAATTTCCAACTGCGGGGCGCGGGGCGGGTTTTCAAAAATTGCCAAAATCGTGCGGGGCGGGGCGGGTTACCCGCGCGGGTCCCGCCCCGCGACATCACTAGCAATAAAGTTACAATTATGAATAGACATCTTGTTTTTATAACTGAACTTATTAGGCACCAACATGAGTCATAAGAATTGGCTAAATTAAGCGAGAGGCATCGAAAAATGAATAACAAAGCGATTCAAATTGATAAGTTAGCAAATAATATCAAAACTAGGGTTGTCGAGCCTTCGAAATTTTCGAGCCTTCGGCTCGAAACTCGAAGTTCGAAAACAATCGAACTTTCGAGCCGAAAGCTCGATTTCGAGCCTTCGGCTCGACAACCCTAATCAAAACTAGATAAAGAAAATTCAGTTTGGAATCATTTAGGATTCAAAGAAAATTGTTGTGTCAAAAAAGGGTTTCACGGTGTCCACTCTAAGCGTCAAAATAAAATTACCGTCAAAATAAAATTACCGTCAAATATCGCGAAACAAAAAAATTAGGAGCGAAGCAAAATGATCAAAAAAAATTAAACAACACTCCACCGGATAAAAACCGAAAATCATACTTTAAACGAGTAAAACACAAAAAAAAATTTTAAAAAACACAAAAAAACCAGTTGAAAACAACTAACTCGAAGCCGTTAAACAGCGTAAAGTAAAGAGTGTCGATACAATCGAACCTGGATATAATGGCACGATGATATAATGGCCCCTCGATATAACGGCACCCCCGATAATACGGTACCTATTTTGACCCGACTTGGCTGGCCAAAAAGAAAATTCGACAAAGTGTACCCCAGATATAACGGCGTCCTTGATATTACGGCACCTCCTTTGGTCCCGAGGATGCTGATATATCCAGGTTTTACTGTATAGATAAACTTGAGAGTAATTAGGCTGAAAGGGGATATTTTTAGAGGGGTCTCTAAAAAGAGGTAATTCGATAGGCACCTTAAAATAACAAAGATATTGAACGGGGGGGGGGGGGGGGGTTAATACTAAAACTACTGACCCTGCCTCAGATGATAGTACAAAAGGCTTATAAGAAGTTTAATAAAACGGAACTCCTATTTGCCGAACCCCAATTACTGCATAGAAATCCTTGAGAGTACCTTAAATGCGGAATCAAAAAAAATCCGGTATAGCGACACAATTCGACACAACAAAAATGTAAAAGAAAGTTCAAATACAAAATAAATTAAAGCATTTATTTGCAAACAACAGACAAGACAGACTATTTGAACCCAAGCTTCTTTATGCAATGGTGAATGCCCTTTTCCTCCCAATCAGCTTTAGACACCCAAAAGTCCTAAAACGTTTGTAAGAATCGCATTGGTCAGAAAAATAAAATATCAATTCAAATACTTACCGCATCCCTGTCACGCATAAGGTGTGCCAATACAGCTCCGCCGAGGAAGACCCTTCAAAATTACGACAGTTTAGAAAGCAATTTTTGCACATATAAAATGTTTACATGTGTTTACGACGAGGAGGTGCTTTCAATACGAATCTTGAACTTTTGAAATGCATCAGTATTCCCCTTTAGAACTTTGTGCAAATAGAGCTGTTTCAGTTCTCGTTCCAAGCGGCTAGGCAGTCCGGGATACCTACAACAAAAACGTCAGCACAAGATAAACACCAAGTATACGAAATACATCGTAGTCCCTCCTGATAAAACTATGTGCTTGTAAAATTCCAATCTTGTGTCTGAAATTTTTTAAATTACTTCAAAGAATAATGTATCCGATAGCACAAACCAATGTCTGCGGACTGAATAACACCAAATAGCAACTCCGATAGACCCGACTTCTCAACATCAATTAGATGTGGCTGGAATAGAACTTCAGGAGCTTCAAATCTTTCACCTATATCAGATTTTATGAAATACTAAACCGCTAGAAATTCAAGTAGAAACTAACCTCCCACCCTAATTACTCGACCGTCAGGCAGCTGAAAATAAATTACTATCAAAGAAATGTAAGTTTTGAAATTTTTTTTAAGCCACATAAAAATCAAGAAGTTTATGACCAACCGTGTATGTCTCGGTTAGAACTGTGGTTTCTAGGGCCAGCTTCTGTTCCTGCTCTACATCGTAAGCAACATAGCAAAGTTTCTCCTTTAGTAGTCTTACTGTCTCAAAATCGGCTGAATGATTGAAGGCATATCCACGCAGCAGTAGCAACTAAGCTTAAAGCATTTAGACAAAAAAAATATTGAAATATACCTTTATTAGATACTTCGTTATATCTCTACCAGCGACATCTAACCTCTTGGTCAAGTGGTTTAGAGCAAGCCTTCGAAAACTGGGCAGATATGAGTGACGCCATCGCCGCTGTCCACGACAACACCAGTCAGAAGTCCTTGGCGTACAGAGTTAGAACAGCCTCAAAAAGCAAATTTAAAAAAAAGACACGAAATTATAATCTTACTTGCACTGCAATGTACAGAGAATTGAAGCCATACTGCTCGAACATGACTTGAAACAACCGCTCACGATTGCTATTCGGATTTAAAGGCGGCTCAGTGAGAAGTAATTTGCAATCCTGAAACGTGATAAATCAAAAATAAAACAAATATCTGAAAACTGCCTTTGGATCAATGTCGAGTTTTTCAGGGCCAAAAGTGTGGTCCCAAATATGCCTAAATTGTAGCTTATGAAAACATTTCCAGCAAAACAGTGAACAAGACTCAAGATACCCCATGTCATCCCAATTGCGCACAATGCCGTTCTCCTGTATTTCAATCATAGAAATAAAGTTTTAATGACAGAAAAGAAAATGACCATTGGATAGTTGACTTCCAGCATCTGCCTTAATTCAGTGCATTCTTCGCCACCATGAGATCCTGAATAATTAAAATAACAAATTGACGCAAAGTCAAGAGAGCAACCTTGATAGTGATGTTATTTATTCTTTGAGAAGATCGCACAAAGGTCTTCCGACAGCCGACGGAAAAATGTGAGAAGGGAAATTGGTGCCAGCATACCCGCATTTAACAAACTAAAAAACAATAATCGGTATCAAAGGCATTTCTGAAATTTAGCTAGATATTCTTACGCCTGTTCCATTATCAACAACTATGATCTAAAAACGCTTTTTGTAAATCATTTAACATGCTTAAAGTATACCTTATGCCCGTGGGAATCCATGAATATAACAGAGACCGTTAACAAATAGAGCTAAATTGGTGAAAAAAGATTAAAATCCGGTAAAATTAAACTTTTTATAGAAGAAAGTGATTCATTGTTTTATTACAACCAACCGCGAATTTAAAACTAAGTTTAGGCATGAGTGCATTATTTATGGCTGTAACTAAAAACACACACCAAAATACTGATTTCCCCCAGTAAATTTATTTTTTCCCCCAGTAAATTTGAATTTCAAACAAAATACTGATTTCCCCAGTAAATTACTGATTCCCTCAGTAAATTACTGATTTCCCCCAGTAAATTTGGGGAATTTGAATTTTCAGGTCAGAAAATACCTTCAAGGCTCAAATTGAAAACACCCCTCAAAATATGTAAATCCCCCCTCAAAATAATTTTTACCCCCTCAAATTTGAATTTCGCACAAAATGTGTAAATCCCCCCTCAAATTTATATTTACCCCCTCAAATTTTAAAATTTACCCCCTTAAATTCAAATTTACCCCTCAAATTCAGACCAGATGGCTCAGGACCCACTCCAGAATCGCCAAAAGGCCAAAATGATTGGTTTTTTCGGGGGTCGTCTGGGGGGGAGTAAACTTTTCGAGAAAAATCGATTGAGCGGATCAGATTTCGGGTCCGACAGCCTTAATTGCTCAGAATTCCAGGTTATGGTGGTTTTTGAGTGGTTCAGGTGGAGTTGTGGACGATTAAGCCCATCTGACCCGAAATCTGATCCGCTCAATCGATTTTTCTCGAAAAGTTTACTCCCCCCCAGACGACCCCCCGAAAAAAACAATCATTTTGGCCTTTTGGCGATTCTGGAGTGGGTCCTGAGCATCTGGTCTGAATTTGAGGGGTAAATTTGATATTAAGGGGGTAAATTTTTAAAATTTGAGGGGGTAAATTACAAATTTGAGGGGGATTTACATATTTTGCGCAAAATTCAAATTTGAGGGGGTAAAAAATTATTTGAGGGGGGATTTACACATTTTGAGGGTGTTTTCACCTACAGCCATACCTTCAACTGGTCAGAATCCCACCCCAGAGTGGCAGAAGTCCCTGAAAGTTGGTTTTTTGTGGGTTTACTAAAGGGGGGGGGTAAACTTTTTGCGAAAATCGATTGAGCGGATCAGATTTCGGGTCCGATGGGCTCAATTGCTCAGGATTCCACCTTAACCATTCTCAACTATCTTAAACCATCCTTAACTGCTCCAGACCAGTATCTAACTACCCTAAATCAGTGCTTAGGTTGGTTTAAGATAGTTGAAAATTGTTAAGGGTGGAATCCTGAGCGATTGAGCCCATCGGACCCAAAATCTGATCCGCTCAATCGATTTTTCGCAAAAAGTTTACCCCCCCCCTTTAGTAAACCCCAAAAAACCACTTTCAGGGACTTCTGGCCACTCTGGGGTGGGATTCTGACCAGTTGAAGGTATTTTCTGACCTGAAAATTCAAATTCCCGCAAAATTTACTGGGGGAAATCAGTAATTTACTGAGGGAAATCAGTAATTTACTGGGGAAATCAGTATTTTGTTTGAAATTCAAATTTACTGGGGAAATAATAAATTTACTGGGGGAATCAGTATTTTGGTGCGTGAAATCAATTTCAGCCATTATTTATTGCATTGATGGACAGAATCGGGTTTCGAACATATCAGCTTAAGGAGCATGCTTTCCTAGTGCAACGGCAATTGTTGATTTTTGAATTCCCGGGGACATAAAATAATAAAAAATAATTATGACAAAAATTTGCGCAAAATGTTTTTCAAACGCAAACAATTTTTTTCGGCAGTCATTTTTGACTTCTCAATTTAATTTTCGGTCGGGTCTGCCGACCTGCTGTTACTTTGTGGTCGCCCATTCGGTTTTTGTGTATAGCTAGTTGAATTATAGTGGCTATATCTATTTTTATGTCTTTTTTGCTTCAGATTATTGAAAGAAGAAGCCAATTTTTTGCCTTGATCCTGATTAGATAAGTTTTATCGATTATTGCCGTCTTTTTCTTTTGTTCCTCCTGTTCAGGTTGTTTGCGAGGGCACTCATGCGGATTGTACGAGATCTGATCGGGCTTTCTCTGCGGCGCTTCTTTGCTTTCTTGAGTCGGTCACGGATTAAGCTTTTCTTTGTAAAAATGTGGTTAGTTTGCCAATTAAAATTTTTTCCATAATTTTTTTTGCTGGTTTATTATAGAATATTATTATTATTATCTTTCTATGTGCCTTCGTGCTCCATTTCAAGACAGTATGGCTAGGCCCTTGTAACATAACTGTCGGAGCACGTCAACTTCATGTAAGAGGCTGCCTAGCGAAAGTGATTATAAGTCACATATTATTTACCATAATGATCTTTTGGAGTTCATGTTTCTAATTTTCAGGTATGATACGTCTTTCAGGTATTTCGTTCTCATCAGGGAATAATCTTTTAGCGTCTATGGCTATGCAGGTCCTGAGCTACCGTTTGTTTATACTTTATACTTTTACGGACTATTCTGTGTTTTTACGAAATAATAAATAACTATCTAACATTCAGCTGTGTAGATTATCTTTTAGCGTCCTTGGCTATGCATCTCTCATCAATCCGCTTTTGATCTGCTGACGATTTTCTATCGTGCTTGATTTATTCAGGCACAACTATGTAAAATTCAGGTATTAGGTCACTGTAATAGTTCAAAGCCGGTAATTACTGTGATTATGACCTGCACAAGTGCTAAATGTTAGATAGTTATTTATTATTTCGTTAAAACACAGAATAGTCCGTAAAAGTATAAAGTATAAACAAACGGTAGCTCAGGACCTGCATAGCCATAGACGCTAAAAGATTATTCCCTGGTGAGAACGAAATACCTGAAAGACGTATCATACCTGAAAATTAGAAACATGAACTCCAAAAGATCATTATGGTAAATAATGTGACTTATAATCACTTTCGCTAGGCAGCCTCTTACATGAAGTTGACGTGCTCCGACAGTTATGTTACAAGGGCCTAGCCATACTGTCTTGAAATGGCTTTTTCATAAGATTGTACAGGGCTGAGAAACGGACGGTTAAAAATTGTAAGAAGTGGAAACCTCTACTTTTGCTTTATTTTGAGACATTTTCACTTCTTTCAATTTTAACCGTCCGTTTCTCAGCCCTGTACAATCTTATGAAAAAAGCTGACATGTCATTTTGTAGAAAAAATATTAAGCTTCCAAAAAGTGCATTAACTGGTAAATTATGATATAAAAAATTTTAAGAAAAATCAGTATTTATGCGGTCAAACAACCATTTTCCTTAGATTTACTTTGATTTTGACTAGAAATCGACAGTTTTTTGTTGATGGTCATAACTTTTTCCGGAATGATGAAAAATAAAAGATTGACCTATCAAATTGTAGCTAAGATTCAGGGCTTACATTCTAAAGCTGTTAATGATGGTAGTGCTTTGTTATAGTGCTCTGTTTAGTGCAAAATAGTGCTTTGTTCTAAGTGGTCGTATAAATATGCACCGCCGAAATTTCACATTTTTGAAAAATTTCTTACAAAAATATCGGCTACTTGTCGATACGTAGCAAACCACCGTTTTTCAGCGCGCTTCTTCGAATGGTGGTAGTAGATTTTAGGAATTATTTCGAAAAGTCCCGAAATTCGCAAAATAGGGGTGGTCGTATAATTATGCACCGCACTTTACAATTGCCAAAGTCTGTAGCTTCCACGTAGACAAGAATAATCGTATGTGGCTAATTCATGATTTTAGGCTACATTAACTGATTACTTTGTAAGGCTATGTGCAGTCGCAGTGAGATTAAAAATAGGGTTACCTGACCAGAGAATCGAGAAAAAATCAAAGACCACCATCTAGCGCCTGTCCAACTAATTCTTAGCGTTTGAGGTATTGTTCAGTCCAAATGTGTACCATATGAGTCCTCCAACTAGCACTGGCTCTGATAGGAAGTTGCGAAGCGCACGTCACTGAGGTCGAAAATTCGATAGCAGCTTCCCTTGTATAATAAACCAGCAAAAAAATTATGGAAAAATTTTTAATTGGCAAACTAACCACATTTTTACAAAGAAAAGCTTAATCCCGTGACCGACTCAAGAAAGCAAAAGAAGCGCCGCAGAGAAAGCCGATCAGATCTCGTACAATCCGCATGAGTGCCCTCGCAAACAACCTGAACAGGAGGAACAAAGAAAAAGACGGCAAATAATCGATAAAAACTTATCTAATCAGGATCGAGGCAAAAATTGGCTTCTTCTTTCAATAATCTGAAGCAAAAAAGACATAAAAATAGATATAGCCACTATAATTCAACTAGCTATACACAAAAACCGAATGGGCGACCACAAAGTAACAGCAGGTCGGCAGACCCGACCGAAAATTAAATTGAGAAGTCAAAAATGACTGCCGAAAAAAATTGTTTGCGTTTGAAAAACATTTTGCGCAAATTTTTGTCATAATTATTTTTATTATTTTATGTCCCGGGAATTCAAAAATCAACAATTGCCGTTGCACTAGGAAAGCATGCTCCTTTAAAAAATGTGATCTTAAATGTTCTCCTTCAAGGTAGCGAGTTAATGGATGTCGGTGCAGGAGGATCGGGATAACACCCACATGTTTTATTCAAATTATATGCGAAAGAATAAATTGCACAGTGGATATCTAGGGGTAATATTTAATTTCCTTACTACTCATTTGCCCGAAACTCATTTGCGCAAACTCATTTGTAGGGTTGATTGACTACCTCAATCAGCAATTTACTGATCGATGGATTGGGCGCAGCTCTCCTCGCAACCAAAACGGGATCGCATTGAAGTGGCCACCTAGTTCTCCTGACTTGACACCTTGCAACTTCTTTCTTCGGGCTATATCAAAGGTCTACACCAGCCCAGTGCCAAAACTTCAAGAGCTGCGTCGAAGAAGTGAAATGGCCTTCCGACAAATGCCTCAAGATATGGTGAACAGAAGTATTGAGAGCTATGAAAGGCGTCTGCGTTTGCTCTCCCAAACGAAGGTGCTCATGTGGAAATTAATTGAACGAATTGGAAATTGTTTGTTCTGCTTTATGTTAATTTTTATAAAGTTAAAAATAAAAAACGTAATTTCAAAAAAGAAAAATTCCAAAAAACTGTCCTTTCTTCAACTAACAGATCTTTTTATTTAAAAGTAGAGACAGAAACAGAAAATATCTTGGCCAAGATTTTGTCTTGTCTTGCCCCAATTTCGACTGAAAATCCTATCTTGGGATATTGCTTTGGTCATTTCTAGAAATCTTGGTAGTGTTTATGGTCAATCTTGTATACAAAATTTACAAAACACCCGACAACCCATTTTATCGTTTTTAGGGCCATAGCATACCTGAATTCTGTTTTTGGGCTTTATACAAGATTAAAAAAGGCTCAAATTGAAAACACCCCTCAAAATATGTAAATCCTCCCTCAAATATATTTTTTACCCCTCGAATTTGAATTTCGCACAAAATGTGTAAATCCCCCCTCAAATTTCAATTTTAGCTCCTCAAATTCAAATTTTACCCCTCAAATTCAACATTTTTTACTTCCCAAATTTTCCTTTGAAAACTTTTTGCGAATTTTTTACCTCAGTTTATAACTTTGACGTCTCTATCGTAATTTTTAATTTAGATTTGTTTTCTGGAGCCGTGGCAAACACGATAAACCACAAGTGTTACGACAAATACGACCATATCTCGTAAAAAATCCTCATTACGGAACACCGCTGTTTAGATTTTCTTTTAAGTTTAGCAGTCATCAGCATATCTTTCATCACAAAATGTTGGAGGATATTTTAAGAGATTATTCATAAGCTTTTTTTATCGATCCTTTACAAACTAGGAAAGTATATGGTGAGTTTCAGTGACAGGAGTAGCCATAAAAATATTTTAGAAACCTGGGTTCTGGTTATGCATCTTCCGGTTGCGAATATGTAGTCAAATTCCCTAATTTTGCACCTTCTTGTGAAACATATAATCTTTATTGGTTAAATCGCCACATACAACAGTTATAAGAATGTTCTAAACAAATTCAAATGCTCTTCCAATTTTTTTTCGTCGCCCTCTTTTCTTACGCGGCTCGAGTGGTTGCAGCAGCGGATATATCATCTGTTCAGTCTCCATTAGCAGCAGCGTGTGTTTGCACATATCGTCTTCGATTCCAATCGGACAAGTGCAGCACAGATAGCCAGGGAAGACAGCTGATTTTTGCAGAACATAAAAAGGCACTTTTATAGCCCCCCCCCCATACTCGGATTTCTTGAAAAGTGACCCAAAATCACCTCCCGAACTCATTTTTTCTGTACAACACGATGTGGGAAGCATATTTAAACACTTTCTGACAAAAAAATTGACCTTCGACAAAAAATGCCTCCCACCCCTCAGTCGAAAATGGTCATTTTTAAGGCATTTAGGGTCATTTTTGGGTGATTTATCACATTTTTCTTGCCGGAACTTGGCAAAAGGCCTCCAAATGCATTTTAAACCAAGAGCCTTGCTCGGAATTATGTCGAAGGTAAGTGAGTGCGCGCATCTCTAACCGACCAAGCCCCCTGCGCCCCCGAAGGGGGCTTGGTTGCTTGGGGTTGAGATGCGCACACCCACATACCTTTGACACAAATCACTAGAATTTGACTCTGGATGTAAAAACCATATGCATACCAGAGTTTCTTCATGCGGTAGGCTCCAGAAAGTAAAAACCTGTTCAAAATCGATCATTTTTATTTTTCTTTAATTTTGAAAATGCCTTAAAATGACCATTTTTGACTGAGGGGTGGGAGGCATTTTTTTTGGCGAAGTTAAATTTTTTATTCAGAAACTGTTTATATATGCTTCTCACATCGTGTTGTGCAGAAAAAATAAGTTCGGGTGGTGATTTTGGGTCACTTTTCAAAAAAACCGAGTATGGGGGGGGGAACTATAAAAGTGCCCATAAAAAGGTTGTCGAAGAAACTCGTATCTTAATATCAACGTCAAGTAAATGCTAAGGGCAAAATTTAACATAAAATTTCTACCTCTGCCAGCTGGTGAAAGTTCAGAGGGAATTCGAGCAATTTCAATTAGCTCAATCCACAGTGGCACCAAATCAACATCAGCACCACATGTACTTGAACGGATCAACCAGATGTGATCCCCATTACGAGTAATATGCAGAAATGGTCGCCGCTCACCTAGAAGTTTTTCCACTGCTTTTGCGTGAATTGCTGTTCGGATTGCGAGGAATAGTAGACACTCTAACTGGCTCCTAAACTGAACAAATAAAAATGAAAATTTAGATGAAATTCTTGCCTTCCGCTGAGGATCGAGACTCCAGTTGTTCACTAGCTGCTCCACCACGAGAATAAATCGAGGCAGGTTCATCATTTTATTTGTACGTTCAAGTCAATTATCGGTGGAGATTGAAAACATCCAAAATCCTGGCCAAACGGTAGACCTTCCAACTTGAAATCATCCTGAATATTGCCTATCTGAATGTTCGAAAATGTTCCACTCTAGTCTTACCTGAAGAGATCTTTGAATGTGTCTCGCAGTCCTGCCCCAATAAATTTGGTCTAAAGCTTTGATTTTTTTTACTGGAGAGCTAAGCCCATCATCCCTGAGCCTTTCATGATCATGAGACCCAGTCGTTTGAATGTAGACTTAAAAAAAACCTTTGAGTACAATTAAAAGCTCCTGAAAACTAATAATACTATAGAGAGATCTTTCATGTAGCGAATTCTCATTCGTGCTTTGCAATTAAACTTCCTTTCACGGTTCTCGCGCGAGTATTGACAGACATAGATATCACAAGCAAATTGGTTCCCCTCCTGAGCAGTAAAGTAGCGCTATACGGGATTGTTTTGCAACCATATATCGATTTCTTCCTTATTGCGGCACAATTTCTCAATCTTCTAAATAGCAGCTAAGAAATGTAATTGAACGAGCAAAAGAAGAGGAGATGATATATTTACGTATCTTAATTGAATTTGAGGGGTAAAATTTGAATTTGAGGGGGTAAATTTGAAATTTGAGAGGGGATTTACACATTTTGTGCGAAATTCAAATTTGAGGAGGTAAAAAATAAATTTTGAATTAGCACCTTTAGTTTTTGGTACCAAGATGTGCTCTATCCACCTGAAGGATACACCAACCACCTGAAGGTTTATAACTGCCTACAATATAACTTAACTTCCTTTAGGGTGACCTATCTATACAGAGGGTACACCAATCATCTGTAGAGTACCTAAACTGCCTAGAAGCATCGTAAACTGATCAGCGCTACTTTATTCACCTGGAGGATACCCAAGTGGTAAAACATACTCTAACTGCCTGGAAGCTTTTCTAACCGCCTGGAGGGTACCTGTCGGCAGCTATTTGGAGTGGCAAGTCAAGCGGTCAGCAATGTGGTTTGTCAATTCAAGATAACTGGCGCTAACAAGAATCAATTATAGTTATCTTTTCTGTTGTTATGTTTGCTGTTATTATTTTTGCCTGCGTTCGAGAGATGTGTTTAGTAGTGAACAGGGATGAGGATGGCTGTATATGAACTCGTGAAATTTAAACTGGTAAAACATGAGACTCGTAAATCATGGAACTGGTGAAAAAAAAATTTCGAAAAACATCAAACTCGATAAACAATGAACTGGAGAATCGAGTTTCGTGAAGCATGAACCCGCGAAGACGAGTTTTGAAAACATGGAACTCGCGGAAACGAGTTTTGAAAAACATGGAACTCGCGGAAACGAGTTTTGAAAAACATAGAACTGGTAAATTTGTTTGGTCACGTTTCTTTATCTCGTAAAACAACTTTTTTACGGATTCTGTTACTCATATTTACATGTAACAGACGTCTTTTCTTTGGTTTATGGCCGCTTTGAATATGCCTTACCATATTCAGCTGAACCATATTCGGTCATAAAATGTGAAAAAATATGCCTTGTCCCCTCTGTTGTTTTTTTTTGCAAAAAATTTTTTTATTTCCTTAGAAACTTTTTTTCACATTTTTAAATAATTTAAAGAAAAAATTTTTTTTGTTAAAAATGGTGAAATTTTTCGTTGCCTTGGTCCCCTAAGCTAATTTCCGAAAAATAAAACACGCCAACACGTGGAGTCGAACTCAAGACCGAACTCCAGGCACTGCTGTATAGACCACTAGACCATCGAGACACACAAAGTAACAATCAAAATCGGTTAGATATTGTGCAAAATCGACTAACTACACTGAGTATAGTCGATGATAGCAGAATCTAACGCATATTATGATAATGCAGGGTACGTAAACGTCCTTATTAATAAGATTTGTCCTTATTTCGGGACCCCAAATCTTATTTTTTTTCAGAATTTTTAGTCAAAATCTTATTTTTAGCACCAAAAAAGCAATAAGCACTGGATAAAATAGCATATTTTTGCCAAAATAACCGAAAATGTCCTTTATTTTGACCAAGTGTCCTTATTTTTGAAATTTCGAGTTACGTACCCTGTGATAATGTGGCCTCAGATAAGCTAAATCATAAAATTACTTGTCATAGGTGTGTGAGAACACAAATTTACGAGTTCCATGTTTTTTCAAACTCGTTTCCGCGAGTTCCATGTTTTCAAAACTCGTTTCCGCGAGTTCCATGTTTTTTTAAAAATCGTCTTCGCGGTTCCATGTTTCTCGAAACTCATTTTTTCCAATTTCCATGATTTTCGAGTCTCATTTTTACGAGTTATAATTTCTCGAGCCCCATGTTTCACGAGTTGAATTTTACGAGTTCATATACAGCCGATGAGGATTTCGGTCTAACTAGGCCTTTTTTAGGCCTAGGCCTTTTCGACCTAACTAGGCCTATTTTAGACCTTTTTTAGGCCTATTTTTTGGCGGGAATTTGAAATAATTTTATTTTTCAAAGAATTTTTTTGTGCTTTGTGATAAGGATAATACTTTTTTCCGTCCCAAATCCACGCTTTTTTCAAATTGTTCGTTGCTCAAGGCTAGGTTATTACGATTGGCATGATTATTTGGACTTGTTGGACTTGACTCTACTGATTCAACCTGTTTTCTTTTTTTCAGTTAATATTCATCTGTAATTTTGCTTATTCAGGTATTAAAGCAAACCAAAACCAATCAGTGATTTTGTCACTGTCAGATTTACGGGTTTCCTATTTATTTTCTTTTCTTCACTCTAGCGTTGTAATTTGTTGGCAGCCACCCACCGCCACCGGTGGCTACCCAAAATTTCCCACCACCACCGGTGGATCCAGAGGCGTAGCCAGAAAAATCTGACGGGGGGGGGCTGCTAAAGCACCCCGAGAGGTCATTTTCCCTACACCGTTTTCGAGTTTTATAGTGTTTTTAATTAACAATTTTTTTCGAAAAACCTGGCGGGGGGGGGGGCTATAGCCTCCTCAGCCCTCCCCCTGGCTACGCCCATGGGTGGATCCACCGGTGGATTTGCCACACTGAACACAGCAATGCAAATAATGAGATTTTGGAATTTTCGAACCACTGGCTAGATTTTCTCACCAATTGATCATCAAGCGCGACTTGTTTTCTAGTACCCTTGAATAAGAGGATGTTTAATTAAATGCGTGGTTTATAGTCGATTCCATTAGAGATAATTTGAAGTTTTCACAGCAGTTAAGTACTTTAGTTCACATGACCATATACACATAATCAGCTTGCTTGAAAGCTGTATAAAGCAAAAGTGTAATTTGAACGAGACATTTACCTGACTAAGAGACCTGAAAGGGGCATGGCATCGCCTTGTTAGAAAAGCAATAAAGTCGAAATAGTGCAGGGGTTGTAACTGCAGAGTACATTATGTAGCGTGTAAATTATAGGGAGAGAATACTCTTTTTAAATCATCACAGCCAATAGTTGATCGGTTGCCAGGCAAAATTTGACAATTTCCGGTGCCGGTGTCCAGAGCAGTGTTGTGACTTGGCTGAAAATTTTCCTCTCCTCTTCCTCATTCCTCATCGCCTCTAAAAAATTTTCCTCTCCTCATTCCTCTTCCTCGTCGCGTCTAAAATTTCTTCCTCTCCTCAGTCCTCTTCCTCTGAGGAACACTTTTTCCTTCCTCATTCCTCTAAATTTTCCTCATACGCTTTTCAGAATGAGCGAAACTACAACTAACTCTACACCTGGCGATGGAAAGGTCTCAAAAGGAGGTTTGTTCGACTACTTCAAGGACACAACCACAAAGACTCCTACTTCGACGCAATGTACCCCGAGCGGACAGTCTCAATTCATGGGTGCGCGCCGTTTCCTCGAAAGTTCATTTCCCCGAAAAGTTCGTTTACGAATATTGTTTCATCCACAAAAATCTGTCCCGACATGAATGTTTGGTTGCTCCCCGTTGAATTGATCCTCCAAATTTGTAGGGTTCGAATCCCGGTGGTAGCAAAAGCTTTTTCTTTGCTGAAATATTTTCTTTGCTGAACTTTTTCTTTGCTAAAATATTTTAGGGGACCAGTAGTATTGAGGTGGTAACACAGAGAAAGATGTACTCAGGTGGTAGTACCAAAATTACGTTTTAGCAAGATTTACGAAAACTGTAAAAATAACATCAAACGTTATTTTACTACTCACGGCTTTTCAAAACGCCCGAAAGTGTGTCATTTAGCTTTTTAGACGTGTATGCATGGCGCAGTTGGTAAAGCTCTTCGTCACACCATTTACATAGCAAAATAGGCTATTTTCCTCGGAGTCACGAGTTCGATCCCACCCTCTGGAACATCCGATTTTTCACAAAAAAAAAATTTGCAATTTTTTATTCACCCACTCGACTTAAAATCGAAAAGTAGACATAGGTCATAGAGATCAGATTTTCAGCTTTTCTTATAAAATTTTGAGTACAGGTCCGATGAAAGTCCAGAATTTATGTCAAATACAAGGCAAAAGTTGAAACGCAACTTCTTTTGTATAAGGTTTGCGAGGTTTGTATTTCAGAGGGTGAGTTATACACCAAAGAAAGCTGAGAATCTCCCCTTGCAGAAAATACAGATCGAATTTTCAAAATACAGATTTTATAAAACTAAAAGCCATTTCAAGTCTAAAACACGTTTTTCTAGTCAAATTTGAGGAGTTTTTTAATTTCCCGCGAAATTCGCTTTAAAAGCTAAATGACACACTTTCGGTCGTTTTGAAAAAGCCGGGCTACTGTCAAACCATGTTTAGAACGCTTTAATTAGTGTAGAAAACAAACTTTGGAACCCAAAAACGTAAAAAACTTTGATCCAAGTGGACGACCGCTTGGTTTTGTTGGTACATGGGACATCCAGCAAAACTACGGTCAGTTCATAGAAAAAATGTTTGAACTAACAAATATATGCCTACCCTGAACCTAATGCTTTTCCTAAGTTAGACAATAGATGGGATGAAAAGTGAAAAAATCCCATATTTACCTACGGGCCACAAATACGGTGGGGCCCAAGGAGGTAAACCTGGACTTTATTGACTGAAGGCTCAGTTTTGAGGAAAATTTTTGTCTTCCTCATTGTCTCAAAAAAAAATTCCTCTCCTCTTCCTCTTCCTCATCGCTCTAAAAAAGTTGTCCTCTTCCTCATTCCTCTTCCTCTGAGGAGAGGAAGAGGAGAGGAATGAGGATGAGGAAGTCACAACACTGGTCCAGAGCCGTTTTTGTATATGGTTGGTGTCAGCACTTAGCGCTAGTACCCACCCTCAGAATCTCGCCATATTGGGACATTGACACCGGCATCAAAATTTTCTTTTCAGCTACTGACGTATTTACTCATTTGGCGCCGGTGCCCACACTCAGCGCAAATTTTCCGCGAATCTTGAGCCAGTGTCCAGTACTTTCCACGGAGTCTATAATACCCTCAGAGTGGTTAGGGTTACTGTCTGACACAATATCCAGGCCCATTATACCTCCCGGTAGAGGCCCTGATCGAGCCGGCAAGCTGAGCCTTTCCGTAATTACGGCACATAGCAGCTAGTTCATGTTTTAAGCAGATTATAACATCCAGTGTACATCCCGTGTAACATCTAGATAGTTGGTGTATCTTTTTGGGGCTTAATCCAGTCCAGTTGATTAGGGCACTCTCCAGGCAGGACAGGTACCCTCCAGGCGGTTAGAAAAGCTTCCAGGCAGTTAGAGTATGTTTTACCACTTGGGTATCCTCCAGGTGGTTGAAGTAGCGCTGATCAGTTTACGATGCTTCTAGGCAGTTTAGGTACTCTACAGATGATTGGTGTACCTCTGTATAGATAGGTCACCCTAAAGGAAGTTAAGTTATATTGTAGGCAGTTATAAACCTTCAGGTGGTTGGTGTATCCTTCAGGTGGATAGAGCACATCTTGGTACCAAAAACTAAAGGTGCTAATTCAAAATTTATTTTTTTAATTTTTCTGTCTAGTAAAAAATTATTATTTACTTCCAAGGCACATAGCTCGCTGGGGTGTGGGAGTATGGTTTCGCACTTTCGAGAAGGCACATCTCCAGACAATTGTGCGTCAAACATTAGCTAAAAAAAATTAGCTCTAAGGCCACTTATGCTGCGAACAAACTTTGTAGTCAAAAACCTGACGGACATAGTCCAAATACTATATAGACATATTGACTGTAAAAAAGAAAACAGGTTGAATTAGTAGAGGAACTACGGAAATTAGTCCAAATAATCATGCCAATCGTAATAACCTAGCCTTGAGCAACGAACAATTTGAAAAAAGCGTGGATTTGGGCCGGAAAAAAGTATTATCTTATCACAAAGCACAAAAAAATTCTTTGAAAAAATAAAATTATTTCAAATTCCCGCCAAAAAATAGGCCTAAAAAAGGCCTAAATAGGCCTAAAAAAGCCTAAAAAGGCTAAAATAGGCCTAGTTAGACCGAAAAGGCCTAGGCCTAAAAAAGGCTAGTAGGACTAGGCCTAACTCAAATTTTGCAGGCCTATTTTGGGAATCCCAGCTATTAAGGAAAAAGGCCTAGTTAGACCGAAATTCTCATCCCTGGTAGTGAATAAAGGTTGCTGTCCCCGTCTCATAATGGCTTTTTGTGGACGTTTCTGGAGTTTGCCGCCCACAAATTCGGAAACGGGCCGCTAGAGTGTTATGCTGCCCGATTTTTCCTCAAATGTTAAAGTAATTTTAACACACCCTGTAGTTCAATTGGGATGTGGGAGTATAGTTTAAAGTGCTCCGTGTTGGTAAAAAGAAGAAGAAGACCATATACAACGATGACTGTTTAATATTATCCGCCTGTTGTTAAACAATGTTGACTTGTTGTTGTCGTTGTTCGAAAATAAATGAATGTAGCCGATTTTAAGGGTGTGAATGTTAATAGGTGCGATAAGAGATGAAAGGTCGAGATGTGGTTCACCAGGAGGAACAGAATGTTTGTATTAAAAACATTGGACACATAAGTTGAATGTAGGTATAATGTATAAAGTGTCATGTTGTGATCTGTTGTTTATACGGCGGAATAATGGAGCTATGAATAGATAGTTATATTAAGACAGGTTGAATTTATGGCAAAAATTCAGTATTTTAGGGCCTCATTCAGAAAAATTCCATCGAATTTGGTGTCAACCAGCCTCGGATGGTGCCTACCCAGGTACTAATTGCAAATTGAGATTCTAAATAGTCAAAACAGCATTTTGGCCCAACCTCTGTAGGTACGTGTCAGAACAGGACGTAACATCCGTAGGTGACCTCGTCAAATGTAAATAGTCGCAGGGTAGACTGTGTAAAAAAATACCTTAGGAGGGAACCTAAAATCGCAAATAATAACTGCGGCTGACAGTGCAAAAAAGCTAGAAAAATAAGAGTGATTGAAGACCCACCCGCATGCTGCCGTCCTTATTGAAGCCCCATAGAAAGACATCTGAAAAATTGGAAGCAGAAAAAAACTCCGGCCAAGAATCAAGAAGTACTGCAAGCGCTTTAAAGCATAAAAGACCTGCAAATCCTAGTCAAGCATTTCGTATAATCAGAGTTAAATAACCTCAATATAGAGATACCACTTACATCAACCAATACAGCAAGCAATTAGACAGTACGACCAGATACCAGATAGTCACATAAGCGCACTCGCGGACAGCCTAAAAAGGACGAACAAAAGAAAAGAATGGGACGGCTAACTACTAAAAAAACTTATCTAATAGAACTTTAGAGCGACGTTTAGCCGAAACAATGCGATGCTATGCTACGAACATCCACAATGTGATCGATTCACCTGAAACTAATACGTGAAATCGACTTAGGTGGTGTAACACTCTACACCAAAACGAGTGACTTGGATCAAAAAAGAACGCAAAAGAAAAAAATTTGCTTGAAAAGCAAAAAATATTCATTTGAAAAAAACGTTTCGTGTCATAATTCCACTTGTAGGATTGGTCCCCGGGAATTCAAATATCAACATTTAAATTTGACTGCGTGACAGGTATTCGATAGATATCCCCCGCATAATATCCCCCCAGCCATATCCCCCCGACATATATCCCCCCACATATATCCCCCACAGATATCCCCCAACAATATCCCCCGCAGATATCCCCAGCAGTTGATGGGTATATATCTCCCCACATATATCTCCCCAACACTTATCTCCCAGCATATATCTCCCCGCAGATATCCCCCAGCAGTTGATGGGTATATATCTCCCCACATATATCCCCCCAACCTTTTCCCCAGCATATATCTCCCCAGTATATATCTCCCCATATATACAGTCCACCACTGAACCTGGTATTATCCATCGCTTAGCAACCTGAATACTGCTCTAGGTAAATTCACCCTCTACAACTACCTCTCTACATACTCGCCCCTCAGTAAATTCCCATGCGGTAAATTCCCCTCCACATTTAGAGTTACAGGTTCAAATCCTGGTGGTAGCAGACATTTTTTTCTTGAATAACGGTCATAAAATATTTATTATAAGACCAGTAATCCTCAAAGTGGGTAGGACATCACCGGTACCCTTCTCTAAATGGGTATTCACCTCCAGAATCTAAAATTTTGAATTTTAGCTAATTATCATCAAATCAAAATTATTATACCCTATCCAGAATTGTGTCCTGAACGCGCTTTGGTGATAGTATCGCCTGGGTGGCCTACAAAATTAAAATTTCTTAAGAATAAAAAATAAACAATTTTTATAACTTAAAATTGCGTGAGGAATTGGGTTTGTTAAGACTAAAAGTGCGATTTTACCTACCTAACCCCAAACCTGGGGTGGATACCATCTGCACAGTTTCATATGCAGGTAACAGTAGAGGTATATTCACCCAAATGACCTGAAAAGTTGAACCCTTTGTCTTTTTCATATCTAAAATTATGGTAAAAAGGTATGCACCCAGGTGGATTCGAACCAGCAACTTCTACATCACCCTGAGAATCCATAAACCAAACCCAGTGGTCGACCACTTGGATCAAATTTTTTTTACGTTTTCGGGTTTCAAAACAACTTTTCTGCACTAATTCGAGCATGCTGAAGATGGTTTGACAGTGATAAAATTACGTTTTATCGACAAATTTTGAGTTATCACTAACGATTGATTTATCAAAATCAATCGTTAGCAATAAGTCGAAAATTTCTGAGAAAACGTGATTTTGCCACTGTCAAACCATCTTCAGCATGCTCGAATTAGTGCAGAAAACATGTTTTGGAACCCGAAAACGTAAAAAAAAAATTTGATCCAAGTGGTCGACCACTGGTTTGGTTTATGGATTCTCAGGGTGATGTAGAAGTTACTGGTTCGAATCCACCTGGGTGCATACTTATTTTTTACCCCCTTTTTAATGGGTTTCTAATTTCTCAAAATATTAGTTATTTAAAATTAGTGAAAAAAATGTTTAAAATTCGATCCAAGTGGACGACCACTTGGTTAGTAAATGTTTTGCAAATTTAGTGGTTGGTATTATTTGGTATTTTCAAACTATCTTCAGCGTAAAATTTTGGTATGATACCATCGTTTGATATCCCATTTGAAAAAAAAAATAAAAAATTTTTGGTTTTGAATCAGATGACCCTCAGGATAAGTACCTACCCCGATATGGGTGTGTGGTTAGTGAAATCAAAACTAAGTCCGGTCCCTACGTGTCCCTTATATAAAGAGTCGACTGTATGTGGGAGATATATGCTGGGGAGATATAGTGGGGAGATATATACCCATAAACTGCTGGGGGATATCTGCGGGGGATATATGTTGGGGGATATCTGCGGGGA